>SCLH01000575.1:103103-123267 GCA_004367855.1 Oikopleura vanhoeffeni | reverse complement strand
ACATACTGTAGTTTTGTTAATTCCCAAGTGTGGTCGAAGATGATGCAGCATTCAGTGGTTGGTTAATGAAAATTTGTTCATTTTGCACTTTTAGTCTTGGAAATCCACAATTTCAAGGCTAAATTTGTACCTCTACTGTTGAGGATGTTGTCGCGGCTCTGCAAATTGAGAAAAATTACGATTTTTTGACTACGGCGTAGCAGACAAGAATTGGATTTCACGGGATGGAATTTTTTGTTAATTTTTAGATCTGACGAAACCGTCCCGGGTTGACGGTCAAGCCGACTCGGTAAATTTCAGAAAAAAATTGATCCGACTTAGTCAAATTTTCAAAAAACTCAATCCTTGTGTCGCTCGTGGTTGACCTTATTTTCGAAGCTCTAATTGGCCAAACAAGTGAAATCCGGTGCCTTCATTGGTCAAGAGCGGGTCAAACGCGAAAGTAAAGGCCTAGTGATACCAATTTTGGACGTATCGAAAATACGGGTGAGTCATAAAGAATCGGGAACTAAAATTTTTGCTAAAAAAATTGTCTTTAAGTCAAGTTTGCAACTTTTCATGTTGATAGAGGTATAAACGTTGTATAGTGATTTGTTTAACCATTGCAAGCACCGGATTTCACTTGGTCAGTAAGAGCTTCAAAGATAAGTTTAACTACGAACGCGAAAGTGAAGGCCCAGTAATGCCCTTTTTAGATATACTCAAACGTTACTAAAACGTCCTGAAAAAAATCTCAAGATAAATTATGCGTTACTCAACCGTCCTGACACTTTTGGATTATAGAAAATAAACTATGTTTTATAAGTTAAATTGGTTTAATTTTAAAGAAACAACTTTATTGGGGGTTCCAAATTTAAGAGTTTGCTAATTTCACTAGCATTTCTCTGCAAAAAAAATTTCTAAAATTAGGATTTCAAATTTTGCTCAAGGATTTTATTTTCTTATTTTCCAAGAAATCTTGGAAAACCATTAATGAAACATCTTTGGGATGTCATCCCAGTTTTATTTGGTTATTTTCATGAATTATACGTAGGTTTCATCTTTTGATTTTATTAAAAGTGGATTTTAAAGTTCACGATACAATTTTAGCTGAAGCACAAAGAAAATATCGTCCAAGGCCCAACGAACAAGTACGGATGTTTTAATGTTATCATAAATTTGTGTGGGACTGCAGTCTGAGATGGTCACGGCGCCCGTACGGTTCTGTAGAACCGGATCTCATAAATCGCCAATTATGTATGGCTTGAATTAGAAGACCCACTTAATTTAGTATTCAACTTTATAATTTGTATTAGTTCATATACACAAACTCACCATTTATGGAAACACCTTGTAATGCAAACTCATGACCTTGTTATGAAAACCCATTCCCATTTTTGGAAAACATTCTTGGAAAACATTTTTTGGAAAACAAGGCATGTTTGAGAATAGAAAAATTTGTTTTTGATGCTTAATTTTCTCAAAAACATTGTGGGTTTCGACTGCATATAAATAATAGACTGCATATCTTTAATCGAAGAACGAGCATCCTGAGTTAAAGGCGGCGAATTAATTCGGCTTTGAAAACTGATTGCGTTTTTAGATAGCTCAAACTGAGCACAAATATCTATTGAATAATTAAATAAAAAAGAATTGCTCCGAAGCCGACTATTTTTAGATTTTTTTGAAATTACTGAAATTGTTAAATTATCAGTTTTTGTTAGAAAATTGGATACAATGGTCTGATTCGGACCATTTTTTTGTCAATTTATTTTTCTCTAAATATTTTTGGTCAGTTTGAGCTACCTTAAAAATTAATCAGATGAGTCGTATTTAAAAGCCGCATTAATTCGGATTAATTCGCCGCCTTTGACTGAGGATGCTCGTTCTTCCTCGATTAACGATATAATTGTACCTTACACATGTGATTTGATAACAAAACTGAAATTAAAAAAAAATAAAATAAAAGATTTTTGAGCAAAATTAACTTTTAATGGAAACCCATCATGGTAATTTACCTTGTGATGGAAACCCATCACCCTATAATGGAAACCCATAACAATTTGTGGAAACCATTTTTTCCGCGAAAGTGGGTTTCCACAAATGGTTAGTCAGTGTATTGATAGCATACGTAATGAGGCAAATATATGCCACTTTTAATTCCAACTTTATCACCGAAGTTTTCATCTTAGTATTTGTTTTATAAAAAATGAGTTTTCTGTCAATATGAATAAAGTCTTTAAAAAAAATTTTGAGAATAAAAACCAAGTTTCCGTTATCAGATACTTAAAAAAATTGGGCAATTACACATACCGAGCTAGTTTAATAACGTCATATTTTCACGCGTTTTGCAATCAAATCGTATTTCTGATTAAAACGATCACGCCATATTTTTTGTATTAAACCGTAATGACAAAATAATAATTTTTTTTGAATACACTTACATGTGTGTGTTAAAAAACATTTTTTTGGCATAAACGATTTCTGTAATTTCAATCAAAAAGGCAAAAACACGTATCTTTTCATCACACTTGCGTTACTTTTTGGGCCCTCCTTAAAAACACACAACGTTTGCTAATCAGGGCCCAAAACGTAACAAAAGTGTGATAAAGGGTAATACAAAGGGATGTATTGACGAGAAAATATATCTCTATATGGCCACAGAGCCGTACGCGTGGCTGAGACTGAAGGTTATTTAGCGTATAACTTTCAATGTAAAAATCATATCCCCTATTCACACTTTTGTGAATATCCCGGCCCTGATTAGGCAACGTAGTGTGTTTTTAAGTTGTAGGGCCGGGATATTCACAAAAGTGTGAATAGGGGTTATGTTATCTAGAAAACTCGTCAAAGTTTAATTTTGAAATAAAAAAAATCCTTAAAATTCCTAAAATATTTTATATATCCTAAAATATTTTCCTTAAAATTCCTAAAATATTTTTTTATAATTGGAATGATCTTATTTGGTTACGATAACCCCCTGACTTAGGGGCCCTGAGGTCAAAGAACACTCATGAAAACCTTTAGTTTGGCCACTGGGCTTCCCGGTGCGCATCCTAGCGTATGACTCAAGGGCCTGTCCTATCTAACTCCGTTTACTGTAATGAAGTGGAATTAAAACATATTGAGACAAGGGAACGGCACATTCGAGAAAAATTGTGGATCGGATCGGTGGACCCACCGAAAATCGGACCCGCAAATCCGATCCAATTGTGCCGACCCCTGATTGAGACTGTTCACTGAACGAATAAGTTTGCGATCATTGCATTTTTTATTTCACCAACTTATAATTTTTTTGAATTTTGAAAAGGTAAGTTTGACTTTATTATACAGAATTGAATGAAATCCCCGAATTTATTTCGATGGAATTTAAGGTTGTTTAATGATGTGAAGTATAATGCCGTTCGCCAATATTGGGTAAACCATGTCTTGAACTTGTACGCGGTTTCCTTCGATGATTTTGACGAGAATCATGAGCTCGATGAGATCTTCTATCGGACGATAAGAAACAATTGAAAAAATTCAAAACATCTTAACCCCGTTACTCATTTGAGTATTGATATCCCCCTGAGGNCTCAAAGTTTATTCACCCTCAAATTCGTCAAAAAGAGGATTTTGAAGAAAAATTCCAAAACTTTTTTTGAGTAAAAATCATAATTTTTGATACATTTTTGTCAGTAAGTTGCACAATAAAAATTAGTTGTAAAAATAGTCAGATCCAATGTCTAGATCACGAGAAAAAGTTAATTACCTGAAAAAAAAACCTTAGAAAAAATGCCATTATTATGCAAAATTTGGAAATTTTTTTCATCGAAATTCATCTTTATTTAGGATTTATAAGCAAACCGTTAACAAAAATAAGAATGCAGCTAAAATCAGCTTTCTATCACTTCTGAGTCTCGAGAAACAGCTTCCGTCGGTTACCCCAAATTTTTGGATCTAAGAAAATATTTGGGATTTTTTTTCGAAATTTAAAAATTTTTTATTGCCATGTTCAAGATCAAATTCACAGTGATCTAATGCAACAAAAATTAGAGCAAAAAGGTTAATACTTCAAAAGATACAGTGCGGTTAAGGAAAATAAAACTTTGAAAATTTTGAAAAAATTTTGACATCGAAATTTTTTTTTTTTCTGGAAGCAAACCAGCCACGAAAATGACAATGTAACTAAAATAAGCTTCCTATCACTTATGAGTCTCGAGATACAGCCTCCGTCGGTTACCACCTTAAGGAATAAGGTTGGTAAAAGTAGTACTGTTTTTTTTAAAAACTGCTCAAATCAATTTTTGAAAAAAGTGAAGTGGTTCCTTAGAAGTTTTTAAGACTTTTTTTTCCATTACACCAAAGTCCAAAAACGATCACGTGACCTTCAAATTAGGAAAAAAGGTTGTGGTTCAAGTGAACAAATAGTGATCAAATTACGCTGAAAATTTTCTTGGGCCAATTAACACCTAATTCAAGAGTTTTGAACATAATAATATTTTCAAAAAACGTCACGTGATCTTATTCGAGAAATAAGGATTAATTTATGACATATTCCAAACCTTTCTTTTGGATTATTTCGTCACGTGATTCTATTCGGACTTTGGTGTAATGTGAAAAAATTCTTAAAAACATTTGAAGTTGACCCTGGGCTTTTTTGACGTAATTTGAGTACTTTTTCAAATTACTGTACTATTTTTTATCAAAAGTACCCAAATCACGTGGAAGACCCCTTAAAAGAATCTTAACGAATTTCTCAGACTTTTATTGCATTACAGTATGGCCTCCGGTATAAATAAAGCATTTCTAGAAGTCATAACTTCCGAAATACTGATAACAGAAGAATGCGTAGGCGAAAGAAAGGAGAGAAGGAATCACGAGAAATAAATAGTCCACAAAAATTTAAGAGTCATTTTACTAGAGAATTTTGTTGAAAACATAACATACCCAAATTGGTGAGGGTTTAATATTTCAAATTTTAAAATGTCAAATTAACCCAAAATTCGGGTTATTTATGCACTTGTTTTTGAGAATCGGCAAAAATGAGAGAGATTTTTAATTTTCTTATTCACATTTGATGACTTTTTATAAATTTTTTTCACAAATTGTTTTGATAGGACTGTAGAGAATTCTTTGATTAATATGATTATCATTGAACAAATATATGTTAATAATATATCTTTGGTTATATTCTTGATTTAAAACGTCTGGGAACGAGTGTCCAGATGACACTACGGGTCGAGAGATTGTCGGCGACTACGGGAGTTATGTAAATAACTCATAACATTTTTAAATTTTTGAGTCGGTGAACTCGATAAATGCGAGAGAAAAGAGTAGTACACTTACCTCGTATTTCTCGGAAAACCATACGGTTTTTAAAATTACAAGTGAAACACATGTGAAACTCTGGCTATTTTGGTCTGATCTCGGATTCGAAATAAGACATCTTGATCGTCAACAAAACAATTATTTAAATCCCCGCGCGTCAAAATTTACGCAGCAAAATGTGCAAAAATACTTAGAATCAGCTGGTAACTCAAAATCAGTACCAGCTTATGTTCTACACTTGCTCGATTTGTTTTTGTTGGCCTAATTTGAGTTACATTTTCTTTCATTTCTTTCGGAAAATATTTTTTTGAATTTTTTCATCAGTATTTTGAACTTTAGAAAAATCACTCTTGAAAAAATAAAACTTCGGATTGAAATCGCAGAACAGGTAAACTAAGAATCATCAGATACTTTCCTTAGAACTGGCTTCCTCAGTATTTTGATATCATGTAGCGTTTTCACACAAGAAATTTTCAAAGAAATTTTTGCGAAAATCCTTAAAAAAAGATGTAAATAATATCTTTTGAACGGCTTATCGTATGAAATTTTGAACATTATTTTTGAAAATTGAATTGCAAACTCTATGACACACATAACTTGTAGGTCTGTGACAATGTTATTTCTGCGCCGTTTTGACCCCTGCAATTTTGTTTGCTTATATATAGCCTATATGATATAGGCAAAGGGTGAGGAGGTTGAGTCTAAAGTTTTAAAAATACATTTTTTCACCTGCATTTCATCGGTTTAAATTTTAAATACAACCTAACAAATGCCAAGTATAATTTTTCTGAAAAAGATTTCATAAACTATTGTTAAAATTTTAATGATAATGAATGGAATAAAAGCGCTTGAGACCACAAAAATTAATTCCAACTCAATTAAATTTTTTTTTGGAATATTTCAAAATGGTTCTAAATTTGTTAAGAGGCCATTTTTTTAAAATAATTAAAATAAGTCGTGGTCATGAGAGATGTTGTTTATTAACTTATCTATATTTTTATCTGTTTTGACCGGTTGAATTAAACTAAAAGTTTTTAACGTTGTATTTTTTTGAACAAATTCTTTCATTCGTGAAGATGCTAATAAATAAATAGCGAAACGTTGAAAAACTCCTAATTTTTATAAATATTTAATGTCTTTATATTAATTGTTCAAAAAAAATCAGTTTCGTCAGCAAATTAGTTGAATTATATTTTGAAACTTACTAGTGTATGTTGTTATGAAACTTCAGTTATACGCTTGATTTTAAACGTTTACTACGCATGGCCAACAAGTAACTACGGTTCCAGAAATGGTCTGCCATGCTACGAGTTAAATACAGACTTTATATTGATACTTTCAATTCAAGTTCTATCATTTTCGATGTGATCATTTTCATCATTTTCAAAATCTATTTTTTAATTTTGAAAATGAGAAACCTGTCCGGAACATCTTACATCCTAAACTGAGATATTTCAAGTGATACCATTTTTTGTGCAAGGTTTTTAAAATTAATATTATGCAAGTATACATGACGAGTTCTTAAGGGGGTAACCGACGGAGGCTGTATCTCGAGACTCAGAAGTGATAGGAAGTTAATNGAAGACTTCGCTTTGGGGTAAGGGGGCAACTCGTAGTCAACAACAACAAATTTTGACTGCGAGTTTAAGTTTTTTTGTCTTGATGAGAAACTTTTTGTCACTTCAAAATTTTCGGATAAAAACTTTTTAAAACACAAGTTTCCACCTTTTAGCTTACTTTGTATAATCTGAATTTTTACAGATTGATTATTTTTACTTTATAAATCGTCTTTTGAAAAAACACTCAAAACACGCGCGTTTGTAAGTTACATGTCTAAATTACAGTAAAATTTATTTTATATTTTTTATTAATTATGAGCTCTGAAATACGGTCCTGTCTACCATTGAAAATTTATTAAGTTTAAATTCATACGATTTTTAAGTCAAAATCGAAAATTTAAATTTTTGAAAAAAAGACAAAAAACCGAAATTTTAGCACATCGAAAAAAATAAATTTTTTCATGAGTTAAATGAAATAAATTTAAAACGGTCGACAGGTCGGCTTACCAATTGAGCAAGTCTCGGTGAAATATTTTTTTTTAATTCTTGATCAAAGAGGGCTGAACTAGATTTCGCGCAAACCTTATTTTCATTAAAAAAAGTATGATTTAAAAAAACGAAAGCATATTTAAGGGGGTAACCGACGGAGGCTGTATCTCGAAACTCAGAAGTGATAGGAAGCTAATTTTAATTGCAATGTCATTTTCGGGGCTGGTTTGCTTCCAGAAATATAAAAAAAAAATTTTCGATGTCAAAAATTATTCAAAATTTCCTATATTTTCTTTAACCGCACTGTATCTTTTGAAGTAATAACTCTTTTGCTCTAATTTTTGTTGAATTAGATCACTGTGAATTAGATCTTGAAAATGGCAATACAAAATTTATAAATTTCGAAAAAAATAATTCCAAATCTTTTCTTAGATCCAGAAATTTGGGGTAACCGAATTACTGCCATAGCTATGCCTGCATACCCCGAAATCGCGAAAGTTTTTTGGGAAATGACGTCCATATGTCAAACATTTTTGAATTTTATGAAAATAGTTTCGGAATAGGTTGAATACGTGAGTCACCAAATGCGTAAAATTTAGTACTTCATCAACACAAATCAAATAAAAGTTCGAAAAAGTAGATTTGGAAATTCAATCCTGGAAGTGACGTCATCATGACGCACACAAAGTAATTGAGATATAATCTCAAAAAAATTGGCATTCGGCAAATTCGGCGATATGGGGCACTTTTCGGCAATTAATGGAACAGAATTATTTTAGAGGTAAATGTGCTATTGCGTAGGTTAAATCGGAGATTTCAGCGACACATACGAAAGATATTGCCCCTCCTTGTACTGATAAACGGTCACCGTGAATGATTTTAAGGTCTATGATCATGCAAATAAAATGTGTTACGGGCACAGCTAGAAAATAGCGGTGAATATCTTGCGGCGAAATGCACTTCGCACGCATTTCTGAAAGGTTTCTGTGACAATCAACAAAAAACACTTTGCATTTATGAATAAGGGCCACTTTAAAAAACTTGAAGAATTTCGAATTAATAAAACACTCAGGATGAAGTAGAATATGACAGGTACTTGAAAAAATACAAATTGAAACAAGTTCAAAAAATTACGACTAGAATAATTTCTCAAAATAATCAAAAAATAAGAAACAAGTGGTCTATGATCAAATTGCACTTGAAGATATTGACCAATATTAAGGGGTAGCGGTCGTAACTCTTTTCAGGGTACTTTTGGGGTGTAAAAAAGACAAAACTTGCTAGGAATACTCAGAAAGCATAAACTATTGAAAAAACAGAAAAAAAAAAATTCGAATTTCATTTGAGTAATTTTTTGAAAACAATGAAACATTTTCGACCAAGCAAAACTTCAAATATCAAAAGTTGCTAAGCAATTTCTTCCTCGGCATCAACCCAAGGCTTTAATTTGATGGTATTTTTGAACTAACTTCCGAACGATTTTCGTGTTTTCACCCTTCCGGTTACTAAAAATGCAATTCTACTAGAATTCAAACAAACATTTTTAAATTCTGCTTCATCAAAAAGAAAAAACATATTTTTCCAATCTTTCCCAATTATACTACATCTGAATGTACTAGTAGGAGACAGATTTTAAATAGCGAAAAACTTTGTAAAATTAAGCGTATTCGCAAAGTTCTAGAAAAAACTAGTCAGAATTCGAAAATCCCTTACTCAAATTAACAACCATAAGTGTTTCTGTGTTCATGCAAGTTTGATAAAATCGTATGCATCTCTAGGAGGAGATAGATTTTAAAATTCTTGATTAGATGTTCTAGAATTCGCTTGCAGTGGTCCATACAGGGGTGAGTCAAAAGTTGAGAGAGTGGAGGGTGTGTGATGGGAGGGAGTGGGAGGTCTGACAGGAATGGGGGAAAATGGGTGGGCGCGGCGTGAAAGGAGTTTCGAAGGGAGTGTGAGGGTAGGCGGTGGGGAGGAGGTGGTGGGCGGGAGAGAGTGAGCGTGAGTGGCGAGCCGGCGTGAGCGCGTGTGGAGGAGGAGAGTGAGGAGAGATGGTGCCAGGTGGTGGGGAGGGGGGGCTGTAATTAACTGTCTTAGAGCTTTTTAAACATGATTATCTGTACCGGTGCAGACTCGATTTCAGCCAACTTGCGTCGCCACACCTTATATATCGCTAATTATGCAAAGTTCATTCTTTCAAATTCAGTTTTCATAGCTTTAAAATTTATATTTGTTCAGTCCTAATTGCTATTATGGCTATTTTATTATATTATATATCTCTTAAAATATAATATTATATCTATGTTCATATTCTTTGATTTTTTTTCGGTCTGACTTTTTTGAAGCGTTTTCATTTACGGGAAAGTAAAATAGTGCTGGCATTTTATTGGTTCTTATTGTCCTTAGAGATTAAGGATATTTGATCTTAACTTAATTAGTATTATTTTTTTTAATTCACTATTTTTTTGACTTAAACCCTTAGAAAAGTGAAATTTATAAAAATTGTTGTCTCTTCAACCTTATTTCGTCTATATTTTTATTTTTTTGACATAATGGTAGACGTCCAGAACATTAAAACTAATAGGAGGAAAAGATTAGGAATTTGTATTTTCTAAATATTATGACTCCTCAGTAAAACTTCTGCATTTTTCCTGCTTCTTAATCTATCTTAAGGTTTTTTCGCAAAAAGCCCAACTACGCAATTTATCGGAAAATCACTTTTAAAGAAATAACAAATTAATTAGAAGCCGCGCAGTACTAAATTGGAAAATGCGCAGTTTCAGAAAATTTTTCTAAAAAGTGGACTCATTAGAAGCAACCTGCAATTCCTAGTAATTTAATCTACAGGGGTTTTCATAAAATAGTCGGGAGCTCCAGGGTTAAACGAATATTAAACGATTAGCATTTAATGAGGAATAAGAAAACAAAAGTTGCGAAAATTACCTTCTGTCTACAGGACAAAGTCTCAATAATAAGAAAAAATTAAACCTTAATTTATATTTGCAATACCCTCATATAATACTTCAAATGTTTTCATCGCTTGTCTAAAAAATAATTATATGTTTCAACAAACCTCTTATGTATAATGACCTCAAATTATATTTGGATCCATAATTTCTTGATGAGAAACAAAGAAGAGAGACAACACCTACGCATGAATATTCTTACTGTATATCATCTGTTCCGGAGTTTGACTTCTAGACTGCATTCTCATTTAAACCGGAGGCCAATTTAAATGCAATAAAAGTCTTAAAATCGTGACGATTTTTTAACGGGTCTCTCCACTGTTGATTAGTACTTTTGAAAAAAATCATTGTACAGTAATTTAAAACAAGTACTTAATTACGTCAACAAATTCCAGGTCACTCTTAACGTGTTTTTAAGAATTTTTCTCCCATTACAACCAATGCCCGAATAAATCAGGTGAAAAATAACTTAAAAATAGGTTTGAATATGTCATATATATCCTATTTCTCAAAAATTTTCGGGCGTTAAAATTTGATCACTATTTGTATATTTACCAAACCTTATTTCCAATTTGATAAGGTCACGTGATCGTTTTTGGACTTTGTATGTAATGAAAAAATGTCTAAAACATTCTAAAAACCTTTTCACTTTTTCAAATGTGAATTTAAGCAATTTTTGAATAAAAAACTATCTTTTTTGCCGACCTTATTTCTTGAAATAACTGGTACGTATCATTTCGGGCTACTCCTGTAATGGAAAAACGTCTTAGAATGTTTTTTTGATCATGATGAAAGTTTAATTTGTGATTTAAAAAAATTTGCAAAAAATAAGACTGTAAACAGTAAAAATTTTCAAAAAAAAAACGCACAAACGTCATTTTGTTTCAAAGTTTATCGATAACTTTATAACTGACTTGTCATCGATGATTAAGAGTCGTAAAATGCGATTAAATTGGGTGTGGCAACCGTTGGCTAAAATCGAGTCTACGAGTTAAGGAAAGACCAGTCATGTGAAGAATTTTCGAACAATAGCTAGATTACTTAAAAATCAAGACTGTTTCTTGAATGAGAAAAATTTAGTATGGGTACTTCCTTTTATTTGTTTGCCAAATATTCTATGCACCAAAACAAGATTAAACTTTGCTCGTGAACTGTTTTGGTTTAACTAGTCCATTTACTATCGCGTCAGTTTCATTTTCGTTAAAAAAATTGGATCAAATTAACTTTTTCAAGAGCTTTTAGGGAAAGCTTTTTGACTTTTGTAATTTATGAACTTTATAAAACACGGCACTATTAGCCAACTAGTTCAAAAACCGCTTTTCATTTATTACTATAACTAATAAGGGTTTTGCTATATCTGGGCAGCTTTTGTGGGTTGAAGATAGTCACATTGAGTAAGTCCAATGGCGAACCGAAAATTGCCACACAATGAACAATTTTTCTTATTAACTAATGTATTTAAATATAATATCAGAAAATCATTTCTGCACGCGCCTGAACTAGTTAACACTTGACTTTTTATATCTCAAATTCGAAGCAGGCCCATTTTAGTAAATCAAGTCAAAATTTTAAGTATCATTTACTAAACAAGGGCCTTCTTCCCCTTGAGTGACTTTGATAGAGTGTTGTACTAGTAGAGCTCGATTCGGACTACCTGAACTTTAGAAATTGACTTTGAATTATCATGAGAAAAAAAATTGGTTGCAGTCTAATTTAGACTGTCGTAATTGTGACTCTAAGATCAATTCTCAATAATTTATGGGGACCATTCACGCACAGATAAAGCTGAACCAGAAATGTCGAAACATTAAAAATATTATGATGACATGATAATCATGCATGAATCATGCTTATGATAATAATTTTTCAATATTTTAATAGAGTTGATAATCCTAACGAAAATTGTCACGGATATTTTCTGATATACACCTTTCATAATAAATGGACACTAGCCAACTTAAGGGGGGGTAACGACGGGTTTTACTGATTTTCAAACGTTAGTCCTGAGCTAACCGCAATTCTATTGAGTTCAAACTTCGGAGATATTTGTTTGAAATTTTCAAAAAATGGTGTCAAAAAGTTTTTGTATAACCGGACCGGCGGTATAACCGATCCAAAAAGTGAATTTTTTCCATTTTTGGTACAACTACATCTACTCCTGGATATCAAAATTTTCTCTTTTTTTCAGTATTAACTTTAATTTGTAAGCTTAACAGCCGTGCATGCCCTGATTTTCAAATTTCTTGTTATTTAGAGAAATTTCCAAAATAAATGGGTTGTTTTTGCGCATGTTCGCTGGTACAATGCATTCGTCGAACAATATCAGATTTTTTTTTAAATAAAAGCACTTCTTTAAAAGTGTGCAAAGCGAGGAGGTGCGTCGAGTTTTTTTTACAATTCCATCATAATTAGGCTTTAGATTGCTTCAAAGTTTAATTTACCTCCTCAAATTCGTCAAAAATAGGTTTTGAAGAAAAATTCCAAAAACTTTTTTGAGTAAAAATCATAATTTTTAATACATTTTTGTCAGTAAGTTGCAAAATAAAAATAAGTTGTAAAAATAGTCAGATCCAATGTCTAGATCACGAGTAAAAGTTAATTACCTGAAAAAAATACTTAGAAAAAATTCCATAATTATGCAAATTCGGAAAATTTTTTTATCGAATTTCATCTTTTTCTTTTAGGTTTTTAATAAGCAAACCGTTAATAAAAATAAAGAATGCAGCTAAAATCAGCTTTCCTATCACTTCTGAGTCTCGAGAAACANCGGGTTAGCTTTTCCTGGCATTCCACATCTGTTGCGTATAATATTTCGGTGTCATAATCCTTTTGTTGATTATGTTCCATTCTGAGAAGAGCATTATGTTGCACAAGTTTGTTGTTTAGCAACATTATACACAAGTGCACATACTGTATTACACCAATCTCAGAAGTGAGAGGCTTAGTGGACGGATTTCCTGGCGAGCTCCTAAGCGGACAGATTTACTTGTTTTTACAACTGTCTCGATGACACGTTAGGGGAGACATTTACTGATAAGAACCGAGATAATGTAAAAACAGAATCTGTTTAACAGATGGTAATTTGATCAGGCGAGAACTTTATATTCAAGATTTGTGTTAAGCTCGTTTGTTCATTGGAAAGATAGTTCGAAACCGACAAATTTGGCAATCGTTTTAAAACTGATTTTTTTGTCCATTTTTATATGTAAATCACATCAAGGAGGTTGTAGGGTCTCCACTGGAGACTCTCCAGGTTATCTTCTAATTGATAATAGATAAAAGCTGGAAACTTTAGTTCTAAAAATTATATAAAGAATTTGATAATTTCTATCCAAAAATTTGAAAATTTTTATTCAAAAATTTGAAACTTTTTATCAAATTTTTTTTGACCTTGAGAAAGGCAAAATTTTATTTTTTATTTAAATCGAGCTCAGGAACGCCCCTAGTCGAAATTAAAAAAGTTGACCATAAGCTATCTATATCGTTCAGATGCAAAAAGCAAAAACATTTTATAATAAAACCGAATTTAACCTTTCTGATTTTATCAGAAAAAAAACTCTTGCGAATCGTGTATAAAATGTCATTTCTGACATGGGGGAGATAATTTCACTTCCAGCTCAAAGTTAAAATGACATTTTTGCTGTTTTTTGAAACTCAATCATATATTTAGATTAAAATAAAGATGTTTTGAACGTTTAGAACAATAAGATTCAAATACAAACATATCTGAGACAAGTCCATCAACATATTTAACAACAAAATGGAAATTTTTGCATGATATATTCTTACCTTGGAAAATAGAAAACAAAGTACGGAAAGTAAAAAGGTTGAATAAAAATAGCAGCTTTCCGTTCAAAAAATTCTCGATCTTTAAATAATTGATTTTTGAACAATCGCTTGTCTAGTGAGAAAAATGATAAATTATTTAAAAAGAATGAAAACTAGTAATCTTCGATTATTTGAAAAAAAAAATTATGAACCAGCAAAATAGCAGAATTTTCAGTTTTCTGATTAAAAACGAGATCAAAAATTATCAACGCTTTTCTCACGTGACTCATGATTTTTATCCTCGATTTTTTGTATGCCAGGTGTACTAAAGTGCAGATCATAACTATTGCTTTTAATTCCAAATGATCATTTTGTCCCGTTTTGCGCTCTAATTATTTTGCCGAATTTTTTACGGTGTTCTTATCAGTGATCCGTGTCCTTATCAGCAAAATTTGGTTATGTCATTAACATGATCAAAATTGGATTAAAAATCTCTATTTCTTTGTAAATTATATTTTTTGGATTACTTCACAAAATGTTTGAGAAATTAAGGGTTTTGATTTCCTCTAAAAAAAATTAATGTAATAACCACGTCTACCAAAACACCTTTACTAAAACATAATTGATAAAGCCAATTTATTATAATTTCAAATATGCCCTCTGACATAATCTCGTTATATCGAAGGGTTTTAAGAATATGACAAAAACATTCATTTAAAACTGTCATGTCTTTTTAAGCTGACATAGAAAAAAATAAATGTATAATTTATAAGCCTAACTGAGGAAACCCAGTAACTGAGTCCCAGTTAGCAAAAAACAAAATCTAATGAAAAACACTACACAAAAAATAATTATTCCTTGCAATCACTTTCACAACAAATCTTGAAACATTTTGCAGGAAACAAATGAAAATAGTTATTAACAATTTCCACAAGAGACGCTATTGATTAAAAGTCCGAAAAAATTTGAGTTTCCGGAAGTGAAACAATCTTTTTTACCATTTTCAAATGTCTTAAAAAAAGGGTTACAATTTTTACTTATTGTCTCTTCACATGAAAATGTACTTCAATTAAATTGAAATCGAGTTCAGATGAAACGCAGACCCTACAACCTCCTTAAAAGTAGCAGAAATAGCAGATTAATGTTTTGGGGTTGATTCTGGTTCTGACGAATTTCAAAAATAACGTATTTATGGTCCTCCAGCGTGACCAAAGTTATTTACATACATGAATTTTCTGGCTAAAATTAAATACATTTTTTGGTCTAGATAATCCAGAATAAAATACCTCAAAATGGCTTCCAGCTTTTTTCACAAAATTTTATAACGAAACGAAAGTTTGAATTTTGGACGATAATAACTAGAATGTAGATTGAATGAGTTAATCTTGTTTACTCAAAAGTTGATACGAGCGGATTATGTGACATTTTGCGCTCTCCAATTTTTGCTCAATTTTGTTTTACCAAAAAATTTAGTTTCCGCCCTATTTCAAAACTTAGCACATTTTATTTATTTTCGAACATTCCGATTTTGGATCGAACTTCAAATCGTATAAATAATACACAGGATTAACTCATAGCGGTTCAACTTTGCTAAAAATTAGCCTGATTAAGATATTTTCATGAAAGTAGGTTCAAAGCACAATAAAATTTAATTCGGTTTAAAATGAATATCATTTTCCGACTAGTCACATTAAAATAGTTTGTTTTATGCTCTCATTGTCTAAATATTTTGTTTTTATATAAATTTGTGAGGGCGGTTGTAATCGCAGGTGAGTTTTAAGGAAGTATTTGAAAAACAAAATATACTGTATAAGGCCAAAACGTTCTATTTATAAAAAATATTTTTTTTTCGGCATGCTGCTCATGCTCAAGCAAATGATCCACTTTGGGATATGCGTAGGTGGATGGGGCAACTGACAGTCGCCCCATCCACCTTCATACAGTATGAAACTCGGCTGTATGAAAAATAATTATCGGGAAATATTTTTTTTATATCAAAAGTTTCGAAATTTATAGCTGCGTATAGTAATTTTGAGTTGAACATCGTTAAATTTTAGTTTCCCCAGTAAACGAGAAACAAATTTTCATGATCCATTTCACAACCTACGCTTCACAAAGCAGCCCTAACTTAGCTGTAACAGGTTTAAAATCACAGTAAAAATTTATCAAATTCGTAAAAACCGGTAGCTAGTGTGGTCAAGGGAGTAAATTTTCCTCAGGAAAAGCTAATAGGCTTCGAAAGTTTTTCAAAAATTTGGTAGGATTATGAAGCTTTGTTTTTTATACAACAGGAGCCTATTCAAATGATTTTGATAGTGTCAACCCTTATATGCAACATCATTCAAAATTTAAAGTGAACAAACTCAAAAGTTAAACCTCTGGCTGAAGCAAAATACTTCTGCGAAAATTTTCGTAATTTTCAAGAATTAAATAAAATCATAGAATTAACTTTTAATTTCACGTAAACTTTCCGAAGCCACCGGGGAGTTAACCCTGGATAAAAAATCTAAGTATTTCAATTTCAGCAAGATTAAAAAAGGGTTACTAGTTTTTCGCAGTGAAAATAAATCATCTTGATTTTCAAAAATTGATACGACTTGAAAATAAATGGATTTTATAAGTGTAAAATTTCAGTAAAATAACGAAACTTCTTCTGTAAATGACTAAAATATTTTGGCGCCTTATTTAAAATACATATTTCATACATGTGAATAATTCACAGTGACTTTGGGACCGGAAAAAATTCCAAAAATTCCCCATTAAAAAGTTTTCCTAAAAGTTAACTATGCAACTTTTTTCGAGTTCGTTAATGTTGAGTTGTAACTTTCTATGAATAATTTTCTTTGAAGATTTATGTCGTCTGTCAGACTCTGTCTGACTTATCTTGTTGAAAAAACAGTTCACCTCAATTTGATCGAAAATATATTTCATATTGTTTCTTTAATTTGATTTTAATCTTTAAATATTTTGACAAAAAAAATTGATCATTACCAGTTTTGAAATTTGAGCCAACCGCAAATTTTTTCAAACGATAACATCGCCTTTACATTTTAGAACTTTTTATAATCATCAATTTTATTCATCAAAGTACGTCAAAATAAAGATCTAAAATGGTTTTCAAAAATAAGTCTAAAATATTGGTTAACCTTTGGAGTAATAAAAAAAGTACGTTCCAGAGAGTTACTCTTGCACATTTTCGTTCAATATTTTTAAAACCTTAAAAAT
Source organism: Oikopleura vanhoeffeni (assembly GCA_004367855.1). NCBI lineage: Eukaryota > Metazoa > Chordata > Appendicularia > Copelata > Oikopleuridae > Oikopleura > Oikopleura vanhoeffeni. Next base: position 105,971 of record SCLH01000575.1, on the reverse strand, counting down.
AAAAAGATTATTACTGCAAAATTGTTATAGGTTATACGTCTCGGAAGAAAACGTAGTAATTTCATTAAAAAGGCGTTTTTTTATTCATATTTGAGCTAGAAATTATAAAAAAAACATTTTTAAAAATTAAATGAGAAACTCTTTCAAAAATACAATCGAGTAAGTAGTTCTATGTGAAAATCTACCTGTTTTTTGACCATCTGAGGCGTTAAAATCCATCTCCTATCTATTTGCAAAATGGCTCAATAATTTTCAACGTATTCCTCATAAGATGCCTCTGAGATTATAAGCGGGCCTTTTGACAATTTCCGGTTTTAATCCAATATAATTTTTTAATCAATTTGAAAAAAATCACGTGATGTGACTGAAAATACTAGAAATTTTCAACCTAGACGCGTCAATAAGCGAATTAAAATTCAAAAAGTTCGATAAATTTTTTTTTGTCATTTTTGTTGTTTTGTGCTTTTAAAATCGAGTTGTAAAATGGATTTGAGTCATTTTTATAATATCAACCAAGCAGAAAATCCGATTCTCATACCCCCTTAAACTTTTCTCAAAAGTAAAAACAAGATAGTTTGTCCGAAAAGCTAATATCTTTTTATTGACATTCCTTCTAAATTGTATTTCATAAACTGAAAGCGATTTGAATTTTAAGGAGCAAAACTTGATTTTATTGCTCTGAAAAGAACCTTTTTAAGCACCTAAAACACTACTTTTTCTACAGAATATTAATTCTATAAGAGTAGAAATAAATAGCACATCTGAATTGCTACAACTGAATTTTGAGTACTTTTGAGAAAATTTGTTTAAAAAGTCACTAAAGATTGAACGTTATGCTTTTTAGAGTAATATTTACCCAATCTTAAAATTTAATTTGGCTAGAAGGGTTTTTGTAAAACCGGCTCTATTGACAAATTGAATCATTTTTGTTAACATTAAAGAAAGCTGGTCGTAGATTTTTCTCGAAAAAAATTAGAGTAATTTCAAAAAAAATACTTTTCTAAGAAGCAATTATGTCATTAAATTGACTGATCCAGCTGGTTTCACTCAATGAATATTCCATATCTTCAATCGAGAAAAAAGGAGCATCCTGAGTCAAAGTTGGCGAATTAATTCGTCTTTTGAAAACAACTCATCTTATTAATTTGAAGATAGCTTAAACTGAGCACAAATATCTAGTGAATAATTACATAAAAAAAAGGGTTCGAATAGGACCATTGTTTTTATATTTTCTGAGATTACTGAAATTGTTTAATTATCAGTTTTTGTTGGAAACAATGGTCTGATTCGGACCATTTTTTGTCAATTTATTTTTCTTTAAATATGTGTGCTCAGTTTGAGCTATCTGAAAACTTAGTCAAATGAGTCGTTTTCAAAAGACGAATTAATTCGGATTAATTCGCCGCCTTTGACTCATGATGCTCGTTCCTTCTCGATTAAAGATATGTTCTGTTCTTGGCTAGCTTTTGGTCTAGCTTTTGAATTAACAACATTGAATTTCTGAACATCTATTATATCTAAAAAGATCTTCGTGGCGCGTTTTGTGCTTGTTGGTTTTTGCACGTGGTATTACCGTATTCTTATCGGTTAATTATTGGTACAGTATGTATTTGTGTTCTTGAGAAAATTCAAGAATGATTAGAGAGAATCCCGTATATGTATTGAGGAGAATTCTCCCCGCTCTTTCTTAAATTTTCCCGCGAAAAAAAAAGACATACTGTAATTATTGGTAGGAGAGACAAATCACCCTGAATCAATTTCACGAAAGAATATTTGATTTTACTTAGCTCATTATGGCTAATTTTCGTTGTTTTAGTATTTAGCATAATTTATTCTAAAAGCGTCAAACAATTGATTTTTGTGTTAAACGTGTCAAATAAAACGTTATTTTTAGACTTCTAAACTTGTTAAAATCAAAAATGGTTTTATTCTCGGCTGGAGATTTGTTTGCTTTTAGTCCTTATCGTGTATTTAGAATGACAATCTTTTTACCCTTTAAGTCGCCAAAAAAATTCAATGAATAAAAATGAAACCAAAAATACAATTCAAAAAGATTTAAGTTAAAAAATCTAATTGTATCACAAAACACAGCGGTTTCGACTCACCACAAAAAATCACATTTAGGAATAAAAAGTTAACTTCAATATAAATTTGCAACCATCATTTTTTTAAATTGTTAAATATCAGATGTTTAAAAATAACAGAACTTAATTTCTGAGATAAACACTTTGAAGTCGATATGTTTTTTAATTACAATGAATTTAATGTGAAAAAAGAGTAATCGTTTCAAACATGTTTATTTTATCATATTTCAATCAATCAATTTATTATCATAATCTTTGACCACGTTAAAACAAAGCAGGCGCTCATTGGTGGAAACTTTTTTCCTCTTTTTGCTGAAGATGACTTTTAATTCAAAAAAATTCCCATCTTATTTTTTCATACAACTGCAGTAATAAGATTCATATATAAGATTTTGCAAAACATTTGAAACTTTCATAAAAATTTGAAAATACAAAAAATAAGGTTAATGTTTTTATACTAGTTAAGTTAAATACTACAACCCAAAATATGAATTTTTACTCTTTTCTTGTTTTTTGTTGCAACTTTTGCATTGACGTTGCTTATTTTTGCGTTGACGCCACTTTAAGCTGTAGCGGCAATTGTTTTTAAATTTTGATAAACGAAACGTCAAATAATAACGTTTTTCAAACTTATGTGTTTTTTGCGGTAAAAAAATGGTTCCAGCTGTTTTCTATCCAAGATGCATGTTTTTTGTGAACTATGTTTTCAATCTTCAACTTAAAATTTTATTTATATTTTGCGTTCTTTTCAATGTGGTAGATCGTCACATATTAAATTATGTAA
>SCLH01000575.1:21277-50377 GCA_004367855.1 Oikopleura vanhoeffeni | reverse complement strand
TATTTTTCAAAATAACCGACAAACCCATGTGAATCTTATGAAACTCTTCCTACCTTAATCCTAGAGAAACAAGTTTTTGTTGTTGCAGTCATTTTTGAAGTATATGCAGCAATTGGTTCTACTAAATGATATGACTGTTTTAATTTCTGAAAAGAAAAAAATGATTTTTAGCGTTTTAATTTTAATTAGATTTTATTTATAGATTTTCTTCTCATAAAAAAATAGGATGAACGCACGGATGACAAGACTCAACCTGAACTCGCTTCAAAAGCAGATTATTGAGACATGTCATAACCGGATCATCATTACGAGTGAGGTCCAAGACCATGAGAAGGCCAGATTGCTAAATTTACTTATGTATGTAAAAAAATTAATCCTAGCCTATTTTTTTAAAAAAGTTTCGTTACATTTTCCATAAAACATCTTTATGTTTACTCTATGTAGCTTAATAACCACAATACTATATTTTCAATTAACCATTTTATATAGCGTTGTAATGAGTGCACTTAAAGAGGACAATGAATGGCTTTTTATGCTTGAGGACATAGAGTCGACCATCCCTGACATAGAAGCACAGTGGGTCGTACAGAAAGCCGGCATAACTCAAGAGCTAAATTTGATGGGCGTTGTACCTCATGGTTTCCGTGCAAAGCCTCAAAGGGAGCTACAGGAGTATATTGACTCCTTAAGTGATTAACGTTTTTTTATGGCTTTTCTAAAAACAATTGTACATCATTTTTGTCCTGAGAACCTCAAGTATTTGCATGTGACCTCTGTTCTGACCTCTGTCTGAAGACAACTGAACCTACAATAAATAGCCACATCATAACAATATTTATTCTAGTAACAACTCCCCTAAATAACAAAATTATTCCTAGAAAAAAGGTCTTATAATTAAACATTGATATGAGTTCGGACGGAAAAAGTTCCATGGAACGTAAAATCGTACATAGGTCGTACAACTGTATAGTACTTGACTACGCTGACGGGGAAAGAGTTACCATCCGTGATGTAGAACGGATTCGTTGGATCCTGACAGAGTGCGAAAAACTAGTAAGTCACTTTTCATGAAAAGTGTTACTTTTTTTATACATAGTATATTACACAATTTTTAATTTCGACAATTAACAAAAAAATTTTCAATCCTCCAATCGATGCATCAACCTCATTCCATAATGGATTACTAATAAAATTTTTATATTTCTATGTAATTTTTATCCATCATGATCTAAATCTGTTTATTTTATCGAAAAAAATTCTACGATTTTTAATTTTCTCGTTATTAGGTCCCTTTGTTTCTTAAACTAAACTTTTCAATTTTTAAAGGATGATCCAGAAAAGTTCAAAGAGAAGGAAGAGTCGTACAGAATTCAGGCAATAATTGACACTGTACTGTGTTACAAGGCCGATATGAGAAAGCTCAAAAAGGATCACAAAAAGTTTTGTGATGGTATTGATTCTGCTCCAACACGTTATAAAATAATTTTAGACTCTCACCCGTACATCACTGGCCGATCTGAATCAGAGCTTACTTTTGGCTACATTATAGATTATCCGAAGGCATTATTTCGATGTGAGTATATAATACGATTATTATATCACCACATCGAAGTATGCACTTTTAGTCAAACTGCTCTTGAAAGTTTTGTCAAGCTACGATGCATGGCAACGGGTTTAAACAAAGTATATAATGTTAGTCACTTTCATGTTTTTAATTAGATAGCATTTTATTTTTCTGAAAAAACTTTATTTTAGTTCTTTATAAACTTTTAAGGGGCATTTATTCCTTGGTAATCAAGCAGGCTACCTACATGAATTTTTCAAATGCGAGATTCGCTTTTTAAAAAATGTGAGTCTAACAATACTTTTTAATGAATTATGGTTTAAAGGTTACTTTTTTTGCCTAATCTATAAATTTCTATACGACCCTTCTGGGAGTTAGTGTTTTACCAAAAAATCATTTGAAAAAACTGATCCCTATGATAAAAAAATTTTGATGCGCGTATAGTTTCTGTGAAATTAGATGAGTATATATCACTATGTGGGTATCTTTTCATATCATTTTTGATATTCATTTTTTAGTTGTATGTTTATTTAAACCTGTTTTGTCGCTTTATACATATTTTTCTTTTTAAATATTGTGCTCTTAGGGGGTTGATTATGTGTGGATAAATTACATTGAAAAAATGGATAAAGAGATTGTTTCGTCTTTACAGCGTCAATGTGACATTTTTGACGCCGCGCCCCGCGATCCAAGCATTGACCGACTCAGTATGGTACCTTATGCTGTTGACAACTTCTACTACCTACACCCCCTACCAGATCATTGTTTCAAGCCCACCTACATTACTAGGTTTAAGTCATATAACGAGGCTACATATAGACTCTACAATGGTTTTGAACCCTATATTGAATATGATACTGGCGACTCACGTGCTGACTGTAGCAGCGATGAACCTGTAGACGAGGAGATGCCAACCTTCCCATAGCATGTAAATATTTTGGCATATAATTTGTAATTATGTTCTTCATATTATTCAAAAAATATCAGGATTCTTATTTTCTTGTAAAAATCATTTTTACTAAGCATCTCAAAAAAATGTGGTAATTATTATAATTTATAGTTATCTACCACACTTCAGCAGCTCAACGCAAAAAAGACCACAAATCGCGACCTACTGACATTTATCAATCCGCTTTCCGATTCCTAGTTTTTCACAAATCCACTCATATTTTCACTTTTAACTTTTTTTGGCATTGATTTCCTCGTTTCAAAAAAATCTGCACCCGTTTCACTGCCCCCCAAAAAACGTACAGATCACCTCGAAAAAAATAAAACATGCCACAATGCATACTTATCAAACCAATTTTTAATTTGACCTCCTCTATGAGTTCTACGCTTTTTCAAAAAGATTATTTTTGTAGAGTCCGACAGGTCTTTATACCTTTATATTTTTTCATACTTTTCTTAAACGAAATTTATGAGAAAATTTCATGTTAATTAACACGTTTTACAAAAAAATTTCCATTATGGTAAAAAATGTTTACAAAATAATTTAAAGTAGTTCTACCCAACAACCTCAAATCTCTATTCAAAGTACAGAAAGCACACTCGTAGAGGAGTAATAATAAATGTCTTTGTCTTATCTTGCATTCTAAACTAAATGATTTCAAAAAAATCATTAGTCGGTCTAAATGGCTGTCTAGCATTTACGTTGTATTCAAAATTTCATGCAACAGTTATTATTTTTTTCGGTTCTTTTTGACCAAAGGTGGTGATTTATCATTTTATAAAGTTACTGCTAAGGCTAATTTTCAAACTATTTTATGCTTATTGTCTCCTCAAATAATACCAATCTAGTTGATTTTTAAGAGAAATATTCTTTATATGAAGAAGATTTCTAAGTCCGAAAGCTAAGTTTTAATCAATTGTTGATGCTTATTACTTTTCATTTTTACAGAGAGAGTTTCTGTACTTTTTAAAGTCGGGCATCACTCTAATCATAAGAAACACAAATGATCAGTTTTTCTCATGATTATTCATAAATTTATGTTTTAAATTACTTTTAAAATTCTTATATACAGAGTTTTTGCTTCATTCTGTGTTTTTTATTTCTACAGCTGCCGTCCAAACTTTTTGGTTTTTTTAAAAATTTGTGGAAGCGACTCATCGACGATTTCCGAAAGAGAAAGTTCCAGCCCTCATCAAACTACAACGTCAACGACAAACCGTCAGAGAAACCTACGTTAAAAGAATCCTGCGAAAAAACCAGGTAAAAAATTTCAATTTAGTCCAGAGAGTCCTAAAGCAAGAGAAAAACGCCCCCCTTAATGCTTCGATGATTTTAGTCAGATGTCCAAACTTACACCACTTTTCGAATCCGGAGTCAATTGACTATATATTTTGAATATTATTATTTTGACAGAATTAATATTTTTTTATGTAAAATACACCACAGGTGCTGCCAAATTTTAGTTTTTCATTTTTTAACTCAGAAGAATTACATTTTTTACTGGTTTTTAGTCCAAAAAAAATTTTGTGAAAGTCATTCGAATTTTTGTGGTGTAGGCCTATTACATTTTGTTTTCTTATAAAAAGCAGGATTCATTAATAAATGAAACCTTCAACTTTTATGCTTAAATGGTCGACACAAGTACCACTTTATCTTTGAATATTACAAAAAACTCATAATTCCCCTTAAAAAACAATTTCAGCGTAATGTCCTTTTTGAATTTTCATGGAAAAGTCATTTGTTTTATGGTACGCCTTAGCATGTTTCTATGTTTTAACTAGACATCAGACTATTCGGTTTATACAAAAAAATTTTGATTAGCATTGGTCTCTCATTCTTGATAGATAACTTAAGACACTTTAAAGTTAGTTTGTTTTTTTTTAAAAAATGGTGTATTACATATGATAATTCATACACTTGTTGTTTTACTTATTATCTCATTAGAGCCCAGATAATCTCCTAGCCATGCTATCACTTTTTTTAAAAAAAGCTCATTTTCTGATTAATGAAAAAAAATTTTTGTCATCCTTTTTATTTTGGCAACAATTAGTTTTAGACGAGGCTAATAAACTTTGTGGTTTAATTTTTCAATTTTAGTTTGTGTTTTTACAAATTTTGAACCAACGTTTAAGTTGAGTATTTATGGTTTTTCATAAGGAAGCAATACGCCTAGAAAAGTAAAAACAGTCAAAAAAATGGGTGACACTCTTTTAGTCAACATTTTTAGGAAATATAATATGATTCATTTTTGAATTTTTTGTATTCCGGCCAGGAAAACGTTGGCTTCAGAAATTGCTAGGTTTGCATTTGAAATCTAAATTTATACTTTCGCATGGTTTTTAGCCCTTATAAATTTAAAATAATTTTTGCAAATGATTAGCTTTCTCAAGTCTTCTTTTTTTGAAAATAGCCGCAAAACTCTACGTTTTCGTTGACGTTGGCAATCATTTTCAGTATATAAATAACTTGCTGTTCGCGCATCCTCCCGGTCAGACTGAACAAAATCTGTCCCTAAAACCATATAGGTATTTTTACCCTCGTGTGATAGCTAAATCGACTCGGAAAACGAGATCCTTCGGGATAGCAGAAAACTCCTACATGTCAGTAAGGTTCGAGTTATAGAATTTCACAAAAGGTGAGTTTTTTTAATGTTTCTTATTTTCAAAAAAAAATGAGTTGAGTCGTTCATAAAATGATGGTTTTTTGAAACCAATCATTCTGTCGAAGCGGCTCATAGCTGACTATTTGTAATTCTTGGTTATACAAGTACAAATACCTGCATTTTCCTGACATAATCCCGACCATCATTTGCACAACCCAAAGACACTCGTTTTCAAACATAAAGTCCACACAAAAAACCTTATTTCCTCCTTATTTTTCTAAAAAATGGAAAACACAATTAGTATTTTTATTGGTCGATTTTTGTGTCCTTACAATGTTTTATCTAATAATTTATCATGGTCTCTACTTCTGGAAATGTGTTCTGTCCTAAAATAGTTTTTTTATACGTCGGAAAAAAATTTATGACACATCAGTTGATAGGACAGACCCACTCCAAATGTGAGAACAAATTAACAAAATTTGATGTTCTATTAAAAAAATGTAGTTTTTACTATTTTAAGGTCAATATATTACATCACGCAAGTTCAACTAAAATCCCACGTGTCACACACCTCCCCAAAGTTCCACAGTATGGGACTACACTACAGCACAGTCTCTACAAAAACACATAAATTCCACTTTTAATAATTCTCCGTCCCTTTTAGTGATGTTTCCGACGGTTGATGAAACTTTATCGCTGTTGCTGGACACGTTTCGCAGTTCAGATCAAACCAACGAGATTGTCAACCGTGACATTGGTCAAATAAGTGAGGTTTTTCCGCTTATATATAATCTTCTGACTGATGTTAACAACCGTCATTCCACCCCCTTAGTATCAGCGGATTGCGACTCACTTGAAGGTGAGGGTTCCTCAAAATTCAACAGGTTGGCTTTTGTCGAATACGAAAAGGATGGCAACTCAACAACTAAGCACATCTGTAATTACTCCACGGGAGTTCATTTTTACACCAAACCTGTTGAGTTGGAGCGTATTTTGGGGGTTAGGTTAGGTTTCCTCAAAAAGTACGGGGTCGATGGAGATGTGTCTATATTGTTGGCCACCGATATAGCATCCTTCACGATGCATCAAAGGACACTTTCTCCCGTCCCGGTTTTCGACGTGCATAATGCACACTCCAATGGGTATGAGATTGGAGTTGCTGAAAATAATCAAGGGATTACCGTCGGGTCAGTGCTACACATCGTCACTTCACTCTTCAAATTTAAAAACAAATATGGTTAGTTTTTATAGGAGCATCATTCTATATCTACCCTACTTTACTATTTAATTCATATATGGGCTCAAAAGTTTTTATACAAATTATTACTTCGTTATGAGTCTTTACAAAGGTTTCTTTGTAGATTTCCTATTAAAAAAAGTTATTTTACAGTATTTGAAAATAAAGCATTTAATTATCGGAAAAAAACCAAAATATATTTTTACTAGGGATGTGAGGGACGATAAATGGGGTTTCCCTTAACATTTTTGATCGCCTCATTTTGTGGAGAATTTTCCATTTAATCTCTCCAAAGATTAGGATTTTTCTCGAATCTTGATCTTTTCCAAAAATAGTTTGTGACTTTTTGAATATTTTTGAGAAACTTGAAGTGAAAGGCATTAATTATGACCTAGAATTCTGTTTGTCATCTCTCAAAATTACGAATGTAGTAACCTTAAAATTGATATACTGCAAAAAAACGTTAAACTTCAGTTTCTTCAAAAAATAGTTTTTAATTTTCAAAAAAATTCAGAAGTTCATCAAATTAAAAAAACTTACAAGTCGTTCTAAAGACTATGTAAAGGAAAATTGAATGAAAAAGCCATCGTTCTGACCTTAATTAGGCCTTTCCGATGAATTTGATGCATAATTATAAAAAATCTACTCATTTTTAAGGAGTCTTCTGTGTGAGGCTCAAAAAATAAAAACAGTTTTAAACTCAGTCACCATAATTAATTGTTGAAATAGCGACCTGAAGACACCAACAAATCACCCCAACTCTGAATAATTTTAGTCCCAGAAACATTGGTGCATCAAACCAACCCACGTGCTACGATTTTTTGTTTTTATCATAATCAAATTATTTGATTTTTTATTTAAAAAATCAATTTTAACATAAATATATTCGGAGTACTTGTTGTTTCTCCTCGTAACTCAAAATTTTAATTCTATATCATATATGGTCTTCTAATGTGGTTCACTACGTGTATTTTTGGGGTTTTGTTCATAAAAATGTTTACTAATTTTTAAATAGCAACGTTTCGAAGATTCATTATCAGGTTAAAGGGAGACTTTAGAACCTGTCAGTTTCGAAAGCGTAAAGTGCCAAAATAGTCTTGATTATAACATCTCCTACAGGGCCACTAACATACTCTAACAACTTAGTGTCACTAGTGGTGCATTATATTACTTCAAATATGATAATATCTCCATATGAGGGATGTATTAACTTTTAACTATTAACGTTTCTGTAAATCATTTTAAGGAACGAGAAGCTACACGCTGTCCACCATGTATATTTCCACCGACTATTCGGTGAATCTAGACATTGGTTCTTACTACAACGTCACAAAAAGTATATCATAACAAAGCAATCGCTGACTCTTAAGTCATTTTAATAATTTTTAACTTTTACTTCCATATAAAGTTTGTTTTTAATTATCTTATTCATGAAGTGATTCTTTAGCAGCACAATTTTAAATATCATGTCCTCCTGTACTTTTGATTAAAATTTGATTTTATATTAATTATTTTTCCTCAAAAAAATATACAACTTTCATTTTCGAAAAAAGTTTCTAGAAAGAACATATTTAGTCTATTCTTTAAAATTTCAATTTTTACCTCTTTAACATCACATAGCACATAAAAAATTTTTCAAAAGAATAACTAACCCCTATCAGATTATAGCGTCAAAATTTGAAATACCGTTTTAATTTCTAAACAATTTCTTATAGGCGGTGTTGTAGCTGACAATATTGTAAGAAATTCCAGCAAGGACTGGTTGCAGTACAAAGGGCGGTTGATCTTTTCATTTGGACGTGGCGGAGGTGAAAAAGGTGCTTTATCACATCTCACAACCATTTGCTGCCTGATCAATGGTTTTCGGGCCAAATCAGATGACGGGGAAGTTTACTGGCCCGGGATAACTTCAAAAAACAAGTAATTTATTCATTAGTTCTTCAAAAAAACAACATTCCTACTTCAATTAATTTTTTAGACCCTTCAATTATTAATTATCAGAACACACTGGCATTTTTATTGTTACTCATGTTTATATCAGATGTGTCTTACAAGGACAGCTAGTTCTGATAATTACAAATCTATGTGATAAAAGATTTTTATTTTTACAAAATATAACAAATGGTCATTGCGTCCTTATGAGACAATTTTATTTCCTATTATCAAAGCTGGTGCTTAAAAAAATTTGTTCATGAGTATGAACTTTTAATTTATATTTTAGCTTGCTTGTGGCTGTTCCAGTCAAAGATCCCGTGGCGTATCCTACTGCTATAAATGGATTGGTTGAGGTCTGTCTCAAACATTTCAACCACAAAAATTTCGGAAAATTCTGCCAAATGGCTGACTTCCTAATGAAAGATGTGTACAAGCGGGAAGCTCAGCCTATCTTCTGCCCAAAAATGTGGTCAAACTTCGTTGATTATCAAGGTGTACCGGATCTGACTGCCGGTGAAAAAATGGCACTTTTTTGGCTGAAAAGCTGGAGATCCGGCACCTCACTAGATAAAATGAGGGTAATTGGCAACTGCGGCGCACCCGCGTGTCTTTGCGCATTTTCTAGGACATCCCGATAGTGAGTCACAATTTATCCTCTGATTAAAATTCAAAAATTGTTACCTCATAAAAACCTCTTCAAACACTTTATCACCTTATGACTGAAAAAATGTCTTTAGGTGTATTCTGTATGGTTCAAAAGCATTCCACATCATTAGAGGGCGCTCCTATTTGCCCTGGACATCATTTTCAGGATACCTTATGACTGAAAAAAAGTCTTTAGGTACCCTGAAGGTGGGTCCAAACTTGCATCAATTTATGTCTTCAAGTCCAATGTTCAAATTATATAAATGGTTATTGTCTTTCTATTGAACAGTAAAGATATCTTTAACGATGAGACGGAAGTTGTTTCCTTAACAGAACATAGTCTCTGGGTATTTTTGGATGTATAATTCTATATCCCATCATTATTCAAAAGGGTGCAGTTTCAACAACTGTTCACTCTTTTTGAGACATATTATATGCTCTTTTTTTAGCAAAAAAATTTTGAGTCCTTATATTGCCAAATTAATCAGATGCAAATCTTGCGAAAATAATTTTACTTGTTTTTCTAAAAAAACCTTGTCTCGAGAATGATTGCGACTGACCGAAAGCCGATCAAAAATTATTAGTTCTAATAGTTGGTGCATATTAAATGAAAAAAATACTCCTTATGTTAGCTTAATAACTCATCCGAATCTGTTTTTGCGTATATTGTTTCAGTGTCTGCCTCAAAATGCTTCAAATTTACCCTTTCAAACAAAACTTCAATTGTTATCGGTGCATCACCCCCTAATTTTCTACAATATGGTAACAGAATAAACCAGAAAACCCCAAAAAATTTTAGTTGTTATATGGTCTTATTATTGCATTATCTACAGCAGATCGCAATCGCAAATGCATTACGTTTGTCAATTTTAATTTTCTGGAATATGGAGGTAAACTCTGTGGAGGTAAAAAAATAGGCTTTATAAATGGTCGGCTTCTTTTGTTTTCACAAAAAAACAGCTCAAAATCTATAATATACAGTATTCTCAAAAAACTGTGTTGATGCATGGGTTCAACTGAAATTGTATTTTTGAAATTTATTGTTTTTTCTTTGAATTTTTAGACAATTTTTAAGGATTATTTCTGAAATTCATAATCAATCATTTTTACAAAAAAAATCTATGACGTGCTGTGACAAACACATTCAGGCAGCGTTAAATGTTTTTCAGTCTAAGAAGTTTATTTGTCTTAGTTTTAGAATATATTATAAATTTTAAGACTTCTTTGTAGGGAAGTTTTTTTAATGATTAGTGTCCTAATATATATTAGGACTTACAGAAAAAAATTTTTGTTTTTGCATTCGAGATTTTGTAGAATCTTTTTGCAGACTTGTCACGATAACTGGACAGGTTTCACTTATGTGGAAAAAGATAAAAAAAATAAAAAACCTAAATCCTAATAAATGACCCTACATCCACTGAAACCTGTAAAATATCATATTATGAAAAAAGTGGTGTTTTGATTTTTGTCGTCAAATTATTATGGTTCTTTTTACATGGTTTAAGTCGTATTTTTGCTTTTATAATTTCGATTTTTTCTTAGAATCACACTTCATAGTTTATTTAGTCATTTTAGTTTTTTCATATATCCTTCGTTTGTTAACCTCTTTATTTGACAAACACTTGAGCTAATAGTTATCGAAAAAAATAGCTAAACTCTGGGCAACACTCACGTTCCAAGTGTACTACAACTACTAAGGTTGCTTCAAAAGTCATATAACTATGGCAAAGTTGATGGTACAGCTGTGGTATACCTATTAGGTATATGTATGAGCTGGAGTATGCGTGTTGAGTATGTGTTCGAGTATGTGTATTAGACATTACACGTTCCACACATTATCTCATTTCTAGCAGTGTTTTTGTCTAGAGGCACAAAATTAGTTATTCTACATAAAAACTAGGCTGATCGGCTGAAAAACAACTCTATCTCTTAAAGCTGTCCTCAATATTTTCGCAAACGCTTGTGGCATTATACGTTTTTCAAAAGTTTTATTTTTAGTTATAGTTTCATTATTAGTTTTTTCAAACATTGTAAGCATTAATTTTAAAAACTTTTTTTAGAACTTTATTGGTTTAAAACAAAGAGAGAGAGCGTTTTCAATATATTTACAGATTTTTACATAGGATATTGATTGGTCAGCAGCTTACCAAAAAAAGTTTGATTCTTTTATGTTTTATCTTCAGATTTTAATAAAAAAGTTTATTGCTATTGTTAATTTACCTAAATAATGTTCATTGTATTTGAATTCTATTATTTTTACAAGGGTCGTAGTTTTAGTCAAAAAAACCGTCTTGTAATCCACCTTTATTATAATCATACCTTTTTACAGATTTTCCAAGAAAAAAACAAGCTAGGGGGTTATGGAGCACATTAGATATCCCGGTCCCCGACGCTTTCGTGAACATTGGCCCAAGCCCGGAGGTTGGTCCATGCCCGTAGATGCGGCAAATCCCTGGCAACAGTATCGTGAGTAAGACAAAAATACTTCGGTATTTCTGTGTCAAAATGGTTCTTCTGACCGAAAAATGTACTTTTAATCCACCTCATATATAATTGGTGTATTTTAATTTTGTTTTGATTTTTACGACACTATTCATACTGAATTAATTTGCATTTTTGTTGTTCTTAATTTAAAATATATATAAAAAAATTCCTGTAATAACAATAATAGGTTTCCGATAAAGGGCCCATGAAAAAATGCTTATCAATCTGTTTTTACTTTTAGACATAGTTAATTTATAAAAAAATTTTCACTTATTGAATTGTATCCTCCCAACGTACCCTCCTAAGTCATTATTTGAGTATTATTATACATTTTTAGTCTTTTTCAGTAGAAAAATATTAAAAAACATTTTTAAAGATCCATCCGACTCAACCTCCATTCTTTCAAGTGGAACTCGTGGGTATAGTACAAGTACTGTACCTTTATATGATGGATTTTATGGAACTTTTGGTACTTTGGGTGGTAATTTTAATATTATATGTCACTTTTGAAAAAGAATTTTAGGTCTATTTATAACAGAGTTTGTGAGTGAATTTTGATTTTTTAATTTTATATCAAACTCTGATATCAAATAGACGAACTAAAAAAACTCTAATTAAACCTCGTGTTTGCTTTGTAGGCAAGCGTGCCCGTGCAAATACGGTGGTTTATCACGAAGGTTACGAGGTGGAGGTCGACCCAAACATTGCTGCTGGTAGTCATCCACCCAATTCTCCTACTAACGCCCCATTTAGTGGTCATGTCAATTGTCAGGGTTTCCCTGGCGTCGAGCAAGATTCTGGTTGTCATTTATTCAGTAAGTAATTTTTAACTTTAATGAAATTTTAATCGTGTTAAAACCTACAGGCAAAAAAATCCTACAAACCCAAACCAAGAAGGTGAAAAAACACCATATTGAATTTGATTTTTGGTTGATCTTTTACATCCCCTGGCCAATACAGATACACCTTCCCCATACCAAAAAAACTATTCAACAATCATAATTATGGTCATATATTTCAATCTTGCTAGGTGGAAATAACCTTTAAATTTTAGGTCAGGCCGTAACATGCCGCTGTATGTCAGCTCATATTTTCCAACCCGTAATTGCTAAGTGTTTAAATGGTATTGTAGAACGTGAGTATAATGGCTGGCCAGTGGAAAACCCCATTACCCTCAAATTTCTGACTCTGGATGGGCAACGCTTATTTAATCGAGCCGGTGAGTTTATCAAAAATGATGAACGTTTTCGAATAAGATGCACTCCCGATGGGTGCAAAACTGAAGTCAGTGACGTGCGTGTAGTGGAGATGCTAGAAAGTGCCATTATTGACGTTATCATAAACCTTCCAGTTTTAGATAAATCAAGTGATTTATGGTCGCTTGGGTGGAATCGAGAATTTAAATGGGGTAGCATCTTGCCTCCACGCTGTGCCTTTGATTTCATGGAGTGTTTTGCACTGACCACCTTCAGTATCATTGACTCGAGTACTGGTGAATATCGCTCTTTTCACCACAGCTGGGTAAGCCTTGCTAATTGATTCAAAAGAGGGCTTCTACGTTGAAATACTTGTTTGTACATTTTTCAAAAAAAAATTTATACGTGGAAACTTTATTCATGTTTTAATGGTCCTAAAAAGTTTCTTCATGGATAGTATTTCATCGTAAAAAACTTGGGCAGTCATTGTTAGTTCTGATTTGCTACAAACATATCGCGTGATCTATTCTAATAGTTTTTATAAATGGTTTTAGGATTGGTATAAGACGTCATCAGTTGTAGGCTGTCTGATGCAGCTGGCCCAAATGGAACTCTCTACCCCCGAAACAGCCATTCTACTGTCAAGCCAGGGTGTCCCAATTTTTAGAAGGTAATTTTTATTTTATACCTGTGATTAACACAAACATTGGCCTAATAATGTCAATTTTTATTTTGTGAACCTTTATATTTGTAGCGAGTGTCTAATAAGACAACATAACTTTTTCATAGTTATAGTTTTCAGAATTATAATTACGGAAAAGACAACACTTATAACAATTATTGACACTATATTCCGATAATTTTGTCTTACTTGAAAAAATATTTTATAATTTGTAGGATTTTTGTTAATACAGCTCTCTCACTGAGAAACTTCTATGTACGTTCTGTCAATCCTGCAGATGAAATGTGTCATCCAACTACTTCAGAAATATTGCGACAAATAACACTGCTGTGTGGCTCCTTGAATCGAATCGTTTCAAACACACTAGATCACCCTGATCTAGGTTTTGCCTCCATATCAGCGTTTCTCAGTAGACCATAAAATATTATTTTAAAGGCTGCATAATCAGCCCTTTTTTTAAAAAAATCTGTTTTATAAATTTCACATAAAAATTTTTGCTAAAAAAGTTTTATTTTGTAGCCTATTCTACCCTAAATAGATTTGTGATCACTACTGTTTCTTATAGACTTATTATCATGGTTTTTTTAAAAAAATTTTGAAAAAAATAATTTTCTCATATTAATCATTGAATGCTCAAAGTTTTTGATCATATCATCTGCCTACATTTAGTTTTTACAAATTTTTACATGCTACACTCTTTTATTTAAAAAATAATGGTTCTCAAAAAAACATCCATATTTTCAATTTGTAGACAGTTCAGCAAACACAATGTCAAAGCGCATTAGCTTAATTCCCAATCGCCCTGGTGCAGCAGAATGCACCGACGAGGGGCTGTCAAATGATAAGATGGTGTGTAGACAGGTTTCGATCAATCCTAACAGCCATACAAACTGGTCAAACGACCCTAATGGTAAATTCTCGAAAAGTTTTACTTAAGCCATAGAATTTTTAAATTTATTGTGATTATTTAAAAACAAAACTTCATAATTTTCAATTTTAAGTTCATTCATTTTAATTTTACTACAGTGATTTGTGCATTACGCACGTATAATATCATTTTTGTCAGAAAAAAATTGCTATAAATGAGTTTTCTAGTGCAAATAACGATTGCTCGGGAACATGTTCCCCAACTCTCATTAACCCCAGTTATCTCCACCATGCGGACGACATCCACCCAAACAACAAGTCTCAGCCTTGCTGATTACCGTACCGTGATTGATAGACCGTGCCTACCGGACCCAGACTTTCAGAATCTACATGAGCAGATTAGCAATCTTATAGGTCGTGTCATTCAATTAAAAAAATGGTCATTTATATTTCTCAAAAGATATATTATATTTCAGTTGTTCGTTGAAAAAAAAATTTTTTATATTTTCATTTTTATTTTGCAAGAAAATAAATTTATATGTTTATTATATGACTGCACCCCCTTTAATTGAATAACACTTTTTTTGAACTTTTCAAAAGTACACGTGAGGCTAGGAACTCATTCAAAATATAACTACATGGGGTAACGCACTCTTTGCCCAGCCTTTAAAAGATCAACACGAAACCCACACAACCAACCGTACGCATCCGCGCTATAGACGCAACACTCACAAAACAAATCATGCAACTATTAAAAAAATTCTAAATGAAATTTCAATCTACTTTTTCAAAGAAAATTATATTTATCAACTTTTGGCTTAATGTATTTCTGTAGGATTTTTGATCTTATTATCAGTTACATTTATATGTTAGTCTGGTTTTCCTATTTGATTTTAAGTTTTTAGATAGTCCGTTTTAATATGAACCACAATCCCTACGCTGAGAAGCGAAAGGCTTTTATTAATACACTGCGTAATGTACCGAAGACTCGTTTAAATTCCGGTAATTTAACCACTAATCTGGCCGAGGGTCACAAGTCTGCAGATCACAGTCCTGCCATTGGTTCAAATTCAACCTTATCGAACATTCGTGCAAAGAGTCGGCAAAAGGATGCAAAACGGTTAACTGACATAAAGTGGAATAACATGAACAGCAAGATGAATGAGGTAATCGATATGCGTCGGAAGTTGAAGATCACTCACAATGCTGTTCTGTTATTGGTAATTTTTATTTTTCATTTTCATATTGTATAGCTTCATACAAACATTTTTAGGTGGTAAAATATTCTATTTATCAGTCAAACCATTTTTATTGTATGGATTGGCTTATAGGAATCCTCATGGAAATCCTAGACATAAATATTATTTTTTTTAAAAGGAACTCTAATTTTGTCCTCTAATTATTTTTGTTAGGCAAATGACAATCCTGGCATTGCCAATCAGCTTGGTGTCGACCCACGCAAAATGATATTGCCGTTGAGTCGTACTGACTTTCAAACGCGACCGTTGGCTCTTGCAACGCTACCAGAATCCGTATTACCATCATCAGAGTCAGATTTGGTAAATAAAACATTGTTCTAACGTCAGTTTATTGTCTATACTTTTATACAGCAATCATATTTTAATTAGTTTATTTTAAGAGTTAGAATTGCTTTTTTTGTTAAATCAGGTGTTTCCGTTTTTGTGAGAAAAAACGAAGTCTTTTATTTTTACAAAGAAAAAAACGTGTCAAAAAAATGGTTACAACAGCTGTCATAAGACTCATTTTACTTGTGTATAAATTAATTACCACGTTTCCTCATTTATAAAATACTTTCATTCTATATGCACAGAGCATTTTGAACAAAAAAATCTACCACAAATCTGATCACATCAGGCCTTATAGTGATCAATTTTTAATATTAAAATTAGACTAAACCGAACATAAAATTTGAAACACGATGTATTCTTATGTCGAGTATTTTACCTCATGCTTAACTTTCAAAAGGGAAAAATGATTATCTGTTTTCAGAGAAAAAATCTTTCAAAATATAGTTTTTCTGAGCGATTTTTAATTTTTCATATTATTTTCAACAAAGAAGTAACTACCAGTTCTAGTCACTAATCAACAACCCTCAATTTGATATGGTACTTGCAGACCATCTTGGTGACCTGTGTCAAATATTGCTGCAGCTTGATCGCGTACACAATCGTTATCACAACATGGGTTCAATTATGGTTCGCTCACCATTTTGGAATTATCTTGCTATAAACACCACCCCAGAAGCAGAGTGTTTGATTATGTCGCCTATCAATCCACCAAACGACTATATCGAAAGTTCTGTCGGTAAGCATTTTTATTTTTATAAAGCAATTTTTCATCAAGTGTAGTTTCTACAAAAAAATAATAATCCCAATCTTTACTGAATCTAATTTCATGTGAAAAACATTTATGATTTTTTGAAAAGAATTGTACAGCCACAAATATGACGTTTTCATAGCCTGATTTATATTCAGGCTTTTATCATATCGACATATTGTTTCACAGAAAATGACCCTATATTTATGAGTTTTAGATTCATATTCACGGTAAAAGTCAACCAAAAAGAATTTCATCCCTAGAAGAGTGAAAAAAATTTTTTTCTCGCAACTCTTATAAAAAAAGGTTTTCCATTTTTTGTATAAACTATGTTTCTTGGTGTTATCCGTACTTGAACAAAAAAAAATTTTACTTTTAAGATTATTTTTTCAAAATTAATTTTTAGGAAAATTCACCATCCCGAATCGACATCAATTGCGAGAACGAGTCCTATTACAAGTGTTAGGCACTGTAGCGAGACAATCAAACCGATTACACACTGTGCTTCCGTCCGAACTTACCGTTCTGAGAAGTCAGCAGTTTGCCGGAGCTGATAATCTTTTTGATTTTTTTACTGATTTTAACAATGAGGTCGAAGTGGACGAAATATCAACTCGCATGCGAGAGATGTATCTGGAGCAGGGTCACGAAAACTTCATCGGCTATGTTTCCTCCGTTTTTGCAAAGGTTATTTCATTGATTTCAGTACTTATTATTTTACATTTGCAAAACTAAACACCAGCGAACTGTATTTTTATATCATGGTACTATTCAAAAAAATGATTTCAATTTGTTGATTGGTGGATAACGTCTATTTGAGACTCGAATTTTTAATTTTTTTTTGTATATTTTACATTAGACCTATCCTACATGTTGATTTTTATTTTTTTTTTAAAAAAACTCTCAGAGTCTGTTCATAGTAATCATTCTAAATGAATTTAGCAAGGCATCATTTCGACTAGTTTTTAGGTCGTAACACCACTAATCAGATTGAGACCGTAACCAAAATAATAGTGTTTTTACTTGTTAATATAATCATAATATGTTCATTTATAGGAAAACGGATATATCCTTAAAAAAATGGTTTTTATCTGTTTGTAACCATAAGGTATATCCGCTTATCCATCAAAATGTTCAATGTTTCACAATTTCTCAAAACAGTGATCAATTTTTTGGTTACTGTTATCTTAATCCTATCATATCAAAAAAATGTGATTTATTTTACCGTTCTCATTCAATTTTTACAAAAAAATTTTAGCTTCACAAAACCTTGGTTGATGTAAAGAGGGATATAGCACCAAATGTCCAGAAGCTGGAATCTGTACTAAATGACAATAGAGCATTGTCCTCTTTTGATTATTTATTACGAGTCCGAGACGAAAAAACATCCGAAGTCTCGAAATGTCTTTTTCAGCAATGGTCAGGTGACGTCGTGAAGTCAAAAAATGGTCTAAAAAGCAAAAAGGACGGGTCAAAATTTAGTTCTATATTCAGCCAGATCACAGAGGGGTGTCTCATTCCCGGCGTAAAAAGTGTGAGTCTCACAACCGAATATTATTATGACCATTTCCTTAATATCTATCATATCCGATCAAGCTACTTCTGAAAAAATATTCAACAAAATTAATTTAAAAATCATTTTTGATTCAAAAAAATACATTTTTCAGGCTTTTGTACATAATCATATGCCATAAAAAATTTAGTTATGATTACAATATGATCATGTTCTGTTAATTTCGAGTCAGTTTGTGTCATGGGTGCTTCCCACAAAATTGTTACGATTTTTTTTATATACAATTAAGCAATGGCTGTTGTAAGCCAATCGTATAGCTCTATTATTTCTATTTAATTATTTCAAACAGATCATGATCCTATTGGTTGAAGCATACGAGTATTTTGTTTCTATGTTATGGTTACCATAGCAACCGTTGTCCAATGAAAATTTTTGGCCAATCAAATGGCCTTATTTCTGTCCACTCATAATTGTTTCAATATGTGTGTGTAGGTTGATGATTAATATTTCTGCTCAGTTTGTCTAACCTTTGTAGACCTCACTTTAGTGATACATTTTATACATTTTATAGCATCCAAGAACATAGGTTAATGAAATTTTTGAGTTAGGACCAATTCTATGTGTAGAATTTTTTTCTAAGATATATGACGGGCTTCAAATGGCACAATTTTACATTGTCAAAACAGCTTATATTGGCTTCCAAATCACAAAAAAATTTATATCACTGGACTTAGAATTTCATTCTATATCCTCCTACGTCATTATTTCATACTTTTAATCACGAATTCCTAGTTTCAATGAAATCTTGAATTTTCAAAAAAGTTATTTTATAAGTTTTAATTTTTTTCATCAACTTATTTATGGTAAAAAATACGTATTTAAGTTACATCTGGTTACGCTTAATACGTTATGATAGTCGAAACACACACATTACCCAGCTTTCTAATTTTGTCAGAATTATTTCTATTAATTAGTTTTTTTCTTAAAAAATTCTTCGTTCATAAATATTACAAGTCATTCGTAATGAGCTGAGTTAAATATTGACTAATTTCAAAAATAAAATAATTCTAGAAACTGCGTGAGTGTGGTGCATCGGCCGCTGACATTGCTGTGAAGCTTGATATCTCAGGATTACATGCGCCATTTGAATTTTTGCAAGCAAATAATGGCGAGGCACCCGCTGATCAGACGATTGACTCGGAAATGGCTGATTTGGATGCAACGGGCGATTTTTGTGATGTTTTGAATCATAGCATGGCCAGTAAACTCGAGAATTTATTAGATTTTCATCATAATGATGATTCTTTTAATTCAGGTGTGACCGACTCACACAGAATGTCAGATTCAGCCCTCTCATCCGCCGCTATGGCGAGTGCTACCTATATGTCAAAATATGGGGATGAGAAGGTAATTTTACCCTAAAAATCTATGCAAATTTATACTAAAAAAATTTTTATTTTTCAATTTCTCCAAAAAAATATTTTCCTACAAAACAAATTTTTAGTTCTGTTGTCATGAGCTGATCAGACATGTAACTGAGCGCGCAAATTTCAAAAATGTGGATTTTGTCAGAACTGATTTTACAACGGGGCTGGACAGCAATAGTAGTGGCATTTTCAAGACTCCTGACAGCACCAACCTAAATGACTCATGCGTGTCTGGTGCATCTTCTATGCCAAAATTATCAGAGTTTGAATGTGATAATTGCTTTGCACAAGATGCCCCGATGTATGGTCAGACTGTAATGAACAGTGAATCGAGCGGCAGCTCGTCAATCGGTGCTCGTCCTGAGATGAACTCCACCGAGATCACTCCAAAGCTCTCGAACCCTTTTACAGAACCCACAAAAAGACGGCTCAACGACTCACCTCCAATCATCCCCCCTTTAATTCAAGGTAGCCTAAATTAATATGTAGTTATAAATTAAATATACAATTTCGGGTTGTATAGGATATGTAATATACAGCTATGAGTGGTAACTCTTAATTATGATGATTTTTATATTAATTTTATAATACAATTTCTACAGGTGTGAAATACATTTTCATTGTCATTTACAAAAAATTTGAGGAAATCCAATTATCCGAACTTATTTTTAACCTTCATACTTAAAGGAATTTTCACTTTTTTAGTCATTCATGTTTTCAGCTGAATAATACCAAAGTCAGGTACTAACCTCATAAATGGTCAAAAAAAGATATCATTTAATTTTTGTTTATTTTTTTATTCAGTTTCTATCATTTATTTTTATTTCTTAAAAAAATATTCCGATCATTTTGACGTGGACTGAAATGACACAAGGATGCAGTTATTTTGGCTATTTAATTATTATTCAAATTTAAAAAAGTTTGATTCTAATTTTGTATTTTATTTTTATATTAATCATTATGGTTTTTCGTAAAGAAATCTCCTTAAGCCTAAATATTTCTGATTTTAGTTATTCCTTATTTTTACAGAAAAAAATTTTAATGAACGTTTTTGAAAAAAATAACTTTATTTTTAGTCAATACTTGCATCATGAGTGAGAATTCTGATATTGTTATGCCGGTTTCATACAGTTTTGGTAACACAAATCAGAATGGTATCCAGACACGATCAGGGGACAATCCCTTCAAAAAGCCACGGACCTCATGGTTGACACCAAAAAAGACCCCAACGCCTGACACCTCCCTTAACGTTCTCAACATTGCTGAGACACCATCAAAGGTCACTGCTAAACGAAAGTCACTACGTGGTAGAATCAGAAAATTGTAACTCAGAATCCTCATGGTCGTCCAACCGCTTCAAACAACCCCCCTCTTAGCCAAGACTCCCATCCTGCCTTTTATTACCCCAATATGACTGTGCTTTTCAAAAAAAATAAACACCAGTGGCAATTCTCCACAGTCAGCATAAAAAAACGAATTATTATTTCATGCAATCTAACAATTTCAATATTCATTTATTTTGGTCGATTGGTTTTTTCAACTTTTCATGAGCAATTACTCTGAATAACATCATGCATTCGAATCTATTTTTCAATCATTTTTTGAAGCAAAAA
This sequence comes from Oikopleura vanhoeffeni, assembly GCA_004367855.1. NCBI lineage: Eukaryota > Metazoa > Chordata > Appendicularia > Copelata > Oikopleuridae > Oikopleura > Oikopleura vanhoeffeni. The sequence goes on along the minus strand of SCLH01000575.1, from coordinate 29,326 downwards.
AAATTACGTGATAAAAATGCTTAACGCCTTCTTACACTCCACTACAATTTTTATATTTTTTATATAATTTATCATAGAAAACTATGTGTTTTTACTTAAAAAAATTTTTAGTTTAACATGTTGACTATTTTATTATAAGAAAATATTTTTCCTTAATTTTTATTTATCTTGTTACTTTTTGCAAAAAATTATTACAAAACACTACTTTTAATCTTTGAAACAAAATTTTTGGTTTTTTTAGAAAAAATTGATCTTAATTTTTAGTTTTGAAAAGAAATAATATTTCTAAGTGGTTTTGTATTTTTAGAAGTCAGGCTCAAAAAAAATTTTAACTCACTGAGTGTAGTCTTGAGGTGATATTTTCACATTTTTATACCGACTACCAAGCATTTCGACATGACTGCTTTTATATAATCACGTTTTTGTAAATGTCTTCAGAGCAGGTGTAAATTGGCATGCAGCGGATAATAATATGTAGGAGTTAGTGGCAAGGATAATTGTTTGAGTTACTTGTGGGGTCAAAACTCATTCCCATTGTTTTTGGTACTTCTGTAATGCACATTTTTGTCCAAGTTGGAAAATAAGATGATTACATTTTCTCGCGCCATTAGCACATTTACTTACATGTTTATGATTTTTAAAAGTTTTCATCTTTGCTTCTTATGTGTGTTTTAATTTGGTCTTATATTTATATCCTAAAACTTTTTTGGCTCTTCGAGATCGACATAATTGCCAACCTTTGTCTATCAACCAGTCATGAAGTTTAGAATCATGTTTTTTGGAATTAATTTCTTTTTCTTCCAAAAACATCATAATTTTCTTGCTAGATTCTTTTCCTTCATACCATTTATCGATTCTATCATTGACATCTTTGATATCGATTGAATCATCTTTTTCAAACTTTTTGTTGTAAATTTTCATTTTCCCATTATCTGAATAAATGTCAGTCGGGTTACCACACCCACTACAAAATGTCAAAGTATGTTCCTGATGTTGACAGCGACCTTTGTAATATTTTTTTACATCGTTTAAAAAATATTTTGTCCCGATAGTAGATTTTAACTTGTTAGGGAGACGGTTGAATTCTTTTGACCATTCCATAGGCATAGTAGATGTTGTCCTTTTATTTTCTATGATTCCATGGCGAGCAGGTTGGAAAAAGGGTATCGTTTCTTCATTTCGAGTTTTTCCATAGTTAGGTTGATACAAACAACTTACTAGTTTCTCAAATTCCCAAACAGGGTAGGCTGTATTTAGGATAGTATTCATTCTGGACATTTGTGTCAAGCGGTGTAGGTTCTGGAAACTGAGTGAAAATGATCTATAAAGAAGGATATATTGTGCCAATAATTTGTATTGTGGAAGTTTCTTTTTTTCTTCTTTTGTTGAAAATTTTCTATGCAGTAGTTTATTGACCTGGAATTGCCATTGTTTGTACATGGTGTTCTTAAAAAATGGTATGTATGATAAGCCGTGGCTTAGCTTTCCATTCATAAATGATTTAGACATTATTGAAAGTGATTTTGGTCCAGTGTATTTTAACATCCCAGCAATAAAGCCATTGTATCGTCTCATCGAAGTTGATAAGTGAGCTGTATGTGGTGTGAAGTTCAGCTCATTATCTAAATGTACACCTAGGATGTTCATTATATTTTTGTGTTCCAACTCAACGCCATCCATTTTGATGCTACATTTCAATTTTTCATTGTTTCGTGACATTTTGATAATTGTAAAAAATGATTTGGCATAGTTTACTTTGATATTCAATTCTCCACACATATTCGCAAATGCTTGAGCTGCATTATTTGCTTCTGCAACCACTTCTTCAAAATCATTTCCTTTTGAGCATACTTGATTATCATCAGCATAAGAGAAATTGCGGGAACCATTTGTTAGGTCGTGAGAATCGCACATTAAGAGTATGAATAGTATACAGGAGAGGCAAGAACCTTGTCCATATCCACGGTCGGCACTATCAAATGGATTTGATTTTTTTCCAGATATTTCGACTGTTACAGTCGGCTGAATTAAAAACGATCTGATTGAACGTAGAGCTGATGTGTTAATATATTTGGACATTCTGCTCATTATTAATGGCATATCAGTTGCTCCATATGCATTTGATAAATCACTTAGAGTTATAATTCCATATTTGAATTGACCGTCGAACATCTCTTGCCGTAGGGAGTTCACCATTTGTCCTACATTATGCCCAGATCGAAATCCGGCCATATCTGTATGCAGGATCTTGAATTGCTCTGCATGGTGTGATATCTGGCGGGCCATAACCTTCTCCAGCACATTTGCAATAGCACTACAAATTGACAATGGTCTGTAATTTTTAGCATCGTTTTTATCTCCTTTTTTGTGTAGTGGGATGCATCTTATATTTCTGAATTCTTCCATGTATTTTCCATTTGTTAGCAGTGATGTAATAAGTTTAGCTAGCATTGACCAATGGAGCGGACTCATCAGAAGTAACAGATTGAGGGAAATTCCATCTTCACCTGTACTGAATTTTGAATTCTTATTTTTTTTATAGATAACATCTAAAGATGTAAGCACACTTGTACCCCCAGGATTGATCGGTAGTTTGAAGGAGAATTTGTTCATATTATCTATCGGTTGATTAAGTAAAGATATATCACTGCATTTTGGTATAAAGTCATAACTTAACTTTAAAAAATGTTTTGCAAGATCATCCGGGCATAAACTTCTTGGTATCGAACGATCAGTGTTATGGTAGATCGATATTAAGTTCCAGTCCATTTTTTGTTCTAACGCCATATTATTAATTCTTGCTGTCCAATTACATCTTATGGAATTTTGCGTTTCTTTTTTCAATTCTTTCTTCAATTTAATCATTGCTGGCATATATCTGATTGCCTTATTATCGAAACCAATGTTCTTATAATAATTAAATGTGTTAAAAACGTCGGATTCTAACGTAATTCTTCTTGGTGTTTTACGTATTGCTGATGCACCCGTTTTCAAAATAACTGTTTTTAATGGTGTAACAGCTGCAGCCATATTTTTGAAAATTTTATACGCTTCTCCAGCAACATCAGGTGACCAATTTTCATTGTCCAAAAGATTTTGCACAACATTTATTTCTTCAGATTGTAATTTTTGAAGTTTTTTATACGTTGCTGTTAATTTCTGTTCATTTGAGAATTTTCGTCCGCTGTTTTTACTCAGCATTTTCAGATAGCGTATTTCAAACGATGGGATTTCTTTATGTATCTTCGTTCTAATATCAACTGGAATTTGACTTTTTTTGTGATGTAACCACGGTATAGAAAAGTTTCCTATTTGGTGGTCAGATATATGAAGAAATTCTTTGCGATCACGGACATGAAATTTTAATATTTTCGTGTCATTTGTGTGGATCATTACATCTAAAAAACTGTAGTTTCCAGATCTACAAATAAAAGACGGTTTTTGGAGCCATTCATTTGAAAGTGTTGTTTTTTTGAATATTTCATTCATTTTTTTCTCATTGTAACGAATTTTTCCATTTATAATTCCATCGATATGCCAGTTTAAATCGCCAACAATAATCGAGCGTTTCTGTTTATCCATAAATAGAATAAAGTCCATAAAGTGCTGACAATAATCTTCGTAATTTTTAAAACCATGTTGTACCACCATATGGTTATTATCATTCTTCGTAGGTGAACGATATGCTGTATAAATTGTCATTGAATCATCTTTTTTTGGACCAAATTGTATTTCAAGTTTCAAAATGAGTGAGTCATGTTTAGTGACTTTGCAGTTTTTGCAGATTTGTTGGTGTATTAGGAAGGCGCTGGAAACTTTACCACTATCCGTATTAAAATAAATTCTATATCCATTTGGAATTTTATGTGGATTTAGCTTCGGATTGAATAGCATCTCAGATATACAAAAAACGTATACGTTTGGCATCTGTAGCACAAGATCAAGAAACATATTATTACTGTCCCCCAGCATATCTATACATCGTAAGTTTACAATCGCGATATCCTGGAATGTGGGTTTAATTGTTTCTTTCGTGACTATATTTAAAATAGGATTTATTTTAAATATGTTGTCTTCATAACTTTTTTTCTTTTTTACTTCTAGATTATTTGACCACGTGATATTATTTGAGAATGGATTGAATTTATTCCATATGTCAGGCTGTTGACGTGGCACATCTATTTCTTCGGCACGACAGTTTTCTATTTCTTCAAGGTCTTCATAAAATTGCATTTGTTGTATGTTGACATCTTTGTTTTTCAGCAGTTTTGTGCTATTGATTTTGATGGTACATGGCTCTACCGGATTTTTTTCTAGAAATGAAAGTCTTTCTGAAATGTTCTCAAAAATCATTTTTAATTTTTCGGCCTCCTCAATGTCTATTTTGACATCTTGATAATCATTCCAAATTGCCTTCATATGATGATTGTCCTCAACTGGCACACGCGTTTTACCACTTGCTAAAATCCCTGCAATTGTAGATAAAATATTTGCGTAAATCTCCTTTGCAATCATTATTGGCATCTGTGCGTTTTTTCTGTCATTTATTACAGGCTGAATTTTTTTACAGTTGAGAAAACGAGAAAATTTTGCTATTTGGCAAAGTTGGGAGTGGTTCAACATCGTGCATTTCTTTTTGATTGCTTTAACGATTTTCCCAAATTTTTTGTTAATTTTCGTGAAATAACTTTTCCTCATTATTTTCTGTAAATTTGATTTTGAGCGATGGGAGGAGTTTTGTACATCAGCATGATTTTTATTATGTACATATGCTGAAGTTATTTTTTTCGATTTTTTAATTTTTGATTTTTTAAAAAACATAGGCCGGCTGCCAGTACTTCATTCCTCATTTTCTTTATCGGTATAAACAGCAGTAAGTTCATCAACTTTTTTTACTTGGGAATCAGTAAATGTGAAGTTATATGCTTCCTGTATAAAACTTTCCAGTTTTGATGTAGTTTCTCCGGCTGTATTTTTGACATCAATTTTTACAGCGACTTCAGTTTCTTCGTCGTTTCTAATTGCACCAGTTTCAACAGCTTGGATCTCAAAATCCGGTTGGGAAATACCTTTTGCACGTTTTAAAGCTTTTTTCGGCTTTGATATTTCATTCCCTTTATTTTCCAACTCAGAATCATTGGAGTCTAGGGAGGGACGAATTGATCTGGGTCTTTTACTTTGACGTGTTTGCTGCAGATTTTCAAAGTTGATCTGACGGTTATTTTCGGAGATGAAATTACTGGGAGTGTGGAAGTCTTCTTGGCCAATTTGTGAAATTTCCTCGCCAGCGTCATCAAAAAATTCATCGTTGCTATCTTCTTCATTTTTTGTCAAAATTGATTTATTAGCGTCAAATAAATTAGTTGCTAACAACTGTAATTTCTGGTCAATATTTTGCGAGCGAGTTTTCCGATCAGATACTCCAGAAGAAGGTGAAGGTGTAACTGATTTACGAGAGCGGTTGGAGCTCCTGGTGCTGACGTCATTTGTCAGATTGGAGTTGATTGTCGAGGAGAGGGATGGTGTACCAAACTTTTTTGTTTCTGATTGAGAAACATTAAGACGCGTAGGCGTGGTTTTATTAAGAGCATAAATTTTTGACTTCTGTTTTTTTGGAAGTGATTTATTCGGGTCCTTGAATTCTTTGTAAGGAGTTGATGCGTTTGAAGCTGATTCAAATTTTGAACTGTCAAACGTTGGGATTGCTCGTTTTCGCCCAGATTCACTAATTGAGCTTTTAAACGTTACATTAATCAGATTAGTCATTTCCGCTTCAGTGACTGGACCAGAATCTTGGGTAACATCCGCGACATCATCTGATTGAAATTGCTGCTCCACGTGTAGAGATTGATTAGCTAGATTATCAATATTTTTTTGCGGGAATGAAGTAACTGATTTTTTTGTGCACGAGCTATCATTTATTTTTGGCGGGGTTTCGTCGACTCTTCGGCGGTAAGGTGCAGCTGCTTTTGAAATTACAGCGTTGCGAATTGACCCCATTTGTTCACCAATTCCATTTTGACCATCCTTAATCTGCTTAATTACCTCATGCTCACGATGCGCTATAAATCTCTGCATTGTTCTTGGCACATCTGCAATATCATAACCATAGGTTTTTAAAGCAACTCCAGAAAGGTACTCATCGTCGGTTGTTCTCCAATGTCTTAACCAAGAGTTGAAATCAGCGGTTGAGCCGTGATAATTCTCTGTTAAGAGTAAACTTTTATGTTTAAAGTCTGGCTCAGGGAGAGATGGTAATTGGCGATTGGAGCTATTAATTGTACCAAAAACAAATCGAGTGTGTGCCAGAGTATTCTGGTTATGATTAAAATCGAATATATAATCAAACATTTTTCCCAAATTTACTTCTTGGTTCTGTTCAATAAGGTATTCATTTTTCATAAGCTGCTTGTTGTATGTCCGTCGGATTGACATTGAAAAATGAATTAATTCCAGCTCTCTGAAGTCATAAATTGGGTCCAGAGGGTGAAGAAATTCCCGAAATTTTCTGACACAGAAAATGTAAGCTCTCAAATTATTACAAAAGATTGTAAAAGTAGTGAATTCAATATCACGCCCATAACTTAGTTCATCTTGGATACAAGCAATTCTTATGTCATGGTAAAATCGGTCACGTTGTTTTCCCAATGGAATCTCAAAAATCAAGGTAAGGGGGTCAGTGCGGGCAACACCAACCTTTACTTGACTGCACATTTCTTCTATTGTGATAAAATTTTCTTCATCAGGCCATGTTTTCCATATTGTAGGAGTTCTCAAAAAGTCTTCAGTTAGAGCATCATTAGCAGGATATCTACCGGAAATCATATTCATTCCAGTCAAACGGGGATACTGTTTCGGCCCATTTTGTCGTTTTGTCTTAGGTTGAATAATTGTTGTCCTTTTTGGTGGTCCAAGTTCTTTATATTTTTTGACAACTTCTGAAAGCACTTGAGTTTGTGGGAGAACTTGGTTCTCATCAATTTCCGGTTCACGCACGCCACTACTGCTACTTAGATTCATCATATCCACAGGTTAGCCCCCACTTACTTATAAACTTGAGCAGATATTTTCTAAGAATTGCAGTCTTTCGTCGTGTGTAGTATCAGAAAATAAAGCTCCTTGAGCAATGTTCCCACAGCTTTTCTTATCTCTGATTCTGTTACTATTTTTCTCGTGAATTGTTTTTTAATAAAAAATAAAAGATTTTTTTATTTTTTGCTCCGTGCCTGTCGCGCGCGAAAACCGAATATATTAAACCGATATATATTAAACTTTTTTCTCGAATCTCTGCAAAAATTTGATGAAAGGTTTTTCTCGTAATCCACCTGTTCTGCAAAATACAGTACATATTCTAACGATTCAGTTATAAGTAAGCTAGTCATCGAAAAATCTGTTCGACAATTGTGCGCGCTTTAAATTCCCACAGTTTTGAACTTTCTTCATGATATTATATCATTGATATACATTGTAGAGAAAAAATAAGAATCAATTTAATTTTGGACACTCAAAGCGCGCGTAAGGAAGTGGTGGTTCCTAAATTGACATATTGCCGATTAAAAATTTGCCAAACACGGCTTTTGAGATACGATTTAAATTAGCCAATTTGTAGATCTAGCCTTTAGTTTGCGAAAAAATATTTCAAATTTCTTTGTATGAATACACTCCTAGATACGAAACCTTTACGAGACGACCTATTCAAACCGAAAAGCTATCTCTTCCTAGGTTTTTTTTTAAATAAATTGAATTTTTGACATAACCTGTATAATTAGTAGACAAAACTTCTCAGGAGCGTTTTTGTGCTATATTTTTCTTGAATATGCAAAAGACCACCGTTTTTTGGACATTCTTGATCGGTAAATCTATCTCCTCCTAGGTTAAATTCGCATTCTGTTCAACTTTTTGCAAAAACTATTCTGAAACATATCAAAACTTTTCAGGAGCGTTTTTGTTGAATTTCGACCCCAAAATCAAAATATGATTTTTTCAAGGTCACGTGAAGAAAAATTCCGAAAAAAATGCGCTTCGATTTTAACGAAAGTAGGCTCAAAA
>SCLH01000575.1:0-16520 GCA_004367855.1 Oikopleura vanhoeffeni | reverse complement strand
CCAAATTGACCATTTCAAACAATTTGGCTATAAACAAAAAGTTGACATGGCCCCCAAGTGACGCCGAAGCAAAATTTAAAAAAAACTCTTTAGTTTATTGTTGAATAAGTTTTGTGCTTTCAGATGCAGTATGAGTCGAAACTATATCTCTTAAACTGGTGGAGGAGAAAGCTTTTGCCTGAGCCTCTCAAACTGATCATTTAGATCGTTTTTGTCCGCCGAAAGCAAAATTTTAAAACAAAAGCGGTTTTGCACGATTTTTCAGGCTTTTCCGGAGCCTCACACAAAAANCATTGAGGCTCGATTACGCCATCATATAAGGTTTCGCGAAACTCTATTTATTTTGTCGAATATATTCTCTGATCTCCACACTGAAAATGCTGCTAAGCCGAAAACGTCAATAAAAAAAGACTATGGTCGAAATAAATATATAAATTTTTGTCTCAAAAAACCAACAAATAGTATATGACTCCCATGTAACTGAAATGATACATTCATTCAATAATAAATATTCTCTCGAAATTTAAGACTTGAATGCAACAAATTAACGCAATCCTATGTTTCAAAAGTCTCAACCAACAAAATTTCAGCTTCAACCGGTATTCACCGAAAGTATCACCGAAAACATTCTCATAAAATTGTGTCGTAGTTCATACGAAAAATTTTATTTTTGACTTAACGGCTAAGTCTAAGCCACGTTCTTAATTTTGATTATCCAACAACCTAAATGGATAACAAACTAACAAAAATTAGAGGCAAAGAAAGTAAACAATTAATTTTATAACAGACTTTACACTCGTTGTAATAATGACTTAAGGGAGTGGGTGTCGCAAATTTGCTCATAACAGATCATTTCCCGTCAAACTAGCGAAGGTAATATTCCAAAACATTTGTAACTAACAGAACCAACCTTCGCGGGTAATTTGAACTTAACAGTAATCTGATACAATCCCACCTACGCCGACACTACGCTTTTAAAAAAGCGTCTTAAAAAGACACGCAGTTTCGTACCTACTCCTTTCAATTCATCATTTTTTATTATTTTTTTGTGTCAGGCTCCAAAGAAGCCTCCACATAATGAATCATTGGTCTTTCCACGAAATTTTGCTTTGGCGGCCAAAAAAGCCGAAAAAACGAAAACAAAAACTAGTTGATTTATTTATGATTTAAATGGAAAGTGCGCTTATTTGTTTTTTTGACGCACCGAGTTGAATTGCACCAAATCCTTAAAGTGTTCGAATCTACGGAAAAATCTATTTTGAAGCATTTTCTGGTTTCTTAAAGTTTGTCAAAAATTTAAGCTCAAAATGAAAAGTTGACATGGCCTCCCAAAGACGCCGAAGCAAAATTTCAAAAAACTCTCTAGTTTATTTTCAAAAACAAGTCTTGTGCTTTCAATGCAGTATGAGTCGAAACTGTATCTCTCAAACTGGTGGAAGAGATAGCTTTTGCCTGAGCCTCCCAAATTGACCATTTCAAACAATTTGGCTATAAACAAAAAGTTGACATGCCCCCCAAGTGACGCCGAAGCAAAATTAAAAAAAAAAACTCTTTAGTTTATGTTGAATAAGTTTTGTGCTTTCAGATGCAGTATGGTCGAAACTATATCTCTTAACTGGTGAGAGGAGAAAGCTTTGCCTGAGCCTCTCAAACTGATCATTTAGATCGTTTTTGTCCGCCGAAAGCAAAATTTTAAAACAAAAGCGGTTTTGCACGATTTTTCAGGCTTTTCCGGAGCCTCATCACAAAAAAAAATAAAAAATGATGAAATTGAAGGAGTAGGTACGAACTGCGTGTCTTTTTAAGAGGCTTTTCAAAAGCGTAGGTGTCGGCGTAAGTGGGATTGTATCAGATTATTGTTTTGTTCAAAATTACCGCGAAGGTTGGTTCTGTTAGTAACAAATGTTTTGGAATATCACCCTTGCTAGTTTGACGGGAAATGACCTTGGAAGAGGCTCAAATTTGCGACACCCACTCCCTTAAACACTCGTATTTGAACACTTCTTATTTTTAATTTCGTTATCAAAACTAATTATAATTATATATATTTGACCTTCTTAAACCTCCGAAGCATATAAAAAAAAGTTACGCCGAGGCCTAATAGCCTTTCAGGAGGCTAAACTTTGAGCGTTGTTTACAGAAAACTCTTAAATAATAAACCTTCAATTTTTCGTTTATTATCAAGTTGAAGAGTTTAATTTTCGAAAAAAAATTTTATATTCTAGAAATTTTATGTTTAATTCTAGAAAAAAACGTTTGAAAATCAAGGTTAATTAAACCACGTGATACTTCCTCATGGTGGGCTCCAGGAAATGTATGTTTATCCAAATAACTGCGCAGTGCTCTGTTTTACTCATTTCTTTTGTCTGATCGACTATATCTATTGAAAATCAAAAAAAATATTTCTAAATAAGTTCAAAATATTCATGAAAAAATCACGTTTTTTATATAAAAATTGGTAGTTTTCTCAATTTGATAAAATTATTTGATTATAATTACAATATTAAAGCAAATTTGGTATAAGAGTACCACTCTGGCATGATTTTCACAAATTATATATTTTTTCAGAACATCTCATTTTATTCATACTAATATCGAAATAAGATATTTTGAAATTTCACTCCCAAAAAACTATTTTTGCTCGAGATATGTCCAGAACGCTAATTTTTGTTGCAAGTTGTACTCAAAACACTTTCCTAAAAACTGGCTTACTTAAAATTTCAATTTGGAATTTTGGATTGAGAAGTGTTTCTTCAGAAGTAAAACTTAAGCGAATAATCGCCTATCAATCAATTTAATTATCTTTTTTATTGTTATGTAAATATATTTGGAATTTTTAGGTTCTTCATCAGTTCGTTATAATAATATGATTAACGAACACAAAAAATATGCAGTCACAACATGTTCTAGAGAAAACAGAAAAGTTAACAACGAGTATTTTAGACAAAGTGGGCAACCTTTTTTTGCCGATAGTTGAAGCCTAAAAAANCATCTGAGGCTCGATTACGCCATCATATAAGGTTTCGCGAAACTCTATTTATTTTGTCGAATATATTCTCTGATCTCCACACTGAAAATGCTGCTAAGCCGAAAACGTCAATAAAAAAAGACTATGGTCGAAATAAATATATAAATTTTTGTCTCAAAAAACCAACAAATAGTATATGACTCCCATGTAACTGAAATGATACATTCATTCAATAATAAATATTCTCTCGAAATTTAAGACTTGAATGCAACAAATTAACGCAATCCTATGTTTCAAAAGTCTCAACCAACAAAATTTCAGCTTCAACCGGTATTCACCGAAAGTATCACCGAAAACATTCTCATAAAATTGTGTCGTAGTTCATACGAAAAATTTTATTTTTGACTTAACGGCTAAGTCTAAGCCACGTTCTTAATTTTGATTATCCAACAACCAAATGGATAACAAACTAACAAAAATTAGAGGCAAGAAAGTAAACAATTAATTTTATAACAGACTTTACACTCGTTGTAATAATGACTTAAGGGAGTGGGTGTCGCAAATTTGCTCATAACAGATCATTTCCCGTCAAACTAGCGAAGGTAATATTCCAAAACATTTGTAACTAACAGAACCAACCTTCGCGGGTAATTTGAACTTAACAGTAATCTGATACAATCCCACCTACGCCGACACTACGCTTTTAAAAAAGCGTCTTAAAAAGACACGCAGTTTCGTACCTACTCCTTTCAATTCATCATTTTTTATTATTTTTTTGTGTCAGGCTCCAAAGAAGCCTCCACATAATGAATCATTGGTCTTTCCACGAAATTTTGCTTTGGCGGCCAAAAAAGCCGAAAAAACGAAAACAAAAACTATTTGATTTATTTATGATTTAAATGGAAAGTGCGCTTATTTGTTTTTTTGACGCACCGAGTTGAATTGCACCAAATCCTTAAAGTGTTCGAATCTACGGAAAAATCTATTTTGAAGCATTTTCTGGTTTCTTAAATTTGTCAAAAATTTAAGCTCAAAATGAAAAGTTGACATGGCCTCCCAAAGACGCCGAAGCAAAATTTCAAAAAACTCTCTAGTTTATTTTCAAAAACAAGTCTTGTGCTTTCAATGCAGTATGAGTCGAAACTGTATCTCTCAAACTGGTGGAAGAGATAGCTTTTGCCTGAGCCTCCCAAATTGACCATTTCAAACAATTTGGCTATAAACAAAAAGTTGACATGCCCCCCAAGTGACGCCGAAGCAAAATTAAAAAAAAAAACTCTTTAGTTTATGTTGAATAAGTTTTGTGCTTTCAGATGCAGTATGGTCGAAACTATATCTCTTAACTGGTGAGAGGAGAAAGCTTTGCCTGAGCCTCTCAAACTGATCATTTAGATCGTTTTTGTCCGCCGAAAGCAAAATTTTAAAACAAAACGCGGTTTTGCACGATTTTTCAGGCTTTTCCGGAGCCTCATCACAAAAAAAAATAAAAAATGATGAAATTGAAGGAGTAGGTACGAACTGCGTGTCTTTTTAAGAGGCTTTTCAAAAGCGTAGGTGTCGGCGTAAGTGGGATTGTATCAGATTATTGTTTTGTTCAAAATTACCGCGAAGGTTGGTTCTGTTAGTAACAAATGTTTTGGAATATCACCCTTGCTAGTTTGACGGGAAATGACCTTGGAAGAGGCTCAAATTTGCGACACCACTACCCTTAAACACTCGTATTTGAACACTTCTTATTTTTAATTTCGTTATCAAAACTAATTATAATTATATATATTGACCTTCTTTAACCTCCGAAGCATATAAAAAAAAAGTTACGCGAGGCCTAATAGCCTTTCAGGAGGCCTAAACTTTGAGCGTTGTTTACCAAAACTCTTAAATAATAAACCTTCAATTTTTCGTTTATTATCAAGTTGAAGAGTTAAATTTCGAAAAAAATTTTATATTCTAGAAATTTTATGTTTAATTCTATAAAAAAACGTTTGAAATCAAGGTTAATTAAACCACGTGATACTTCCTCATAGGTAGGCTCCAGGAAATGTATGTTTATCCAAATAACTGCGCAGTGCTCTGTTTTTACTCATTTCTTTTGTCTGATCGACTATATCTATTGAAAATCAAAAAAAATATTTTCTTATAAGTTCAAAATATTCATGAAAAAATCACGTTTTTTATATAAAAATGGTTAGTTTTCTCAATTTGATAAAATTATTTGATTATAATTACAATATTAAAGCAAATTGGTATAAGAGTAACCACTCTGGCATGATTTTCACAAATTATATATTTTTCAGAACATCTCATTTTATTCATACTAATATCGAAATAAGATATTTTGAATTTCACTCCAAAAAAACTATTTTGCTCGAGATATGTCCAGAATGCTAAGTTTTGTTGCAAGTTGTACTCAAAACACTTTCCTAAAAACTGGCTTACTTAAAAATTTCAATTTGGAATTTTGGATTGAGAAGTGTTTCTTCAGAAGTAAAACTTAAGCGAATAAATCGCCTATCAATCAAGTAATTATATTTTTTATTGTTATGTAAAAATATATTTGGAATTTTTAGGTTCTTCATCAGTACGTTATAATAATATTATTAACGAACACAAAAAATATGCAGTCACAACATGTTCTAGAGAAACGAAAAGTTAACAACGAGTATTTAGACAAAAGTGGGGCAACCTTTTTTTGCCGATAGTTGAAGCCTAAAAAATCAATCAATTTGTTCATAAAATTTGAACCTGAGTATCCGAAAAAAATTTCCGAAATATTTTTTTAGCATTCACATTGATGAATTTTTGAAATGAACAATGAATTCTGAAGAGAAGTTTCTGCGATCATTTTTTCCATCATTTTTGGCTTATTAAAAGTGACTTTAGCGTTTCAAAAGGTTTTTTGCCTCGGAGGGTTAAAGATCGATTTACTTTAACTTGCAATCGTCGAAATTCACACGTCAGAATGAAGGCAGAGCATGAAAGCCGATTTTTTCCTATGTCCCATAATGCTTTATGATTATGGAATAACCGAAACGTCAAATAAATACATTTTTCAAAATGAACCTATAATAAACATAATGCAGCGCACTTTATTATAGCCTGTTCCAACCCCTTTGAATCAAAAACGATTTTGTATTGTACAATACGTTTTGTACAATACAAAATCGTTTTTGATTCAAGGCGGTTGGTACAGGATATATTCCCAAAAATATATGGATTTCGTGATGCTTAATAGTAATTCAGCCAAATTGAAAGAACTTCGGAATCAAGTTTGTGACCACGAAACTGTGAGCAAATCAAAATTACAAGCACTTGCGGCTTGTTGGTATATCATTCTGTTTCCCATTTGGATTCAAATTTCGAAAAAGTTTATTCATTGAAATTGACAAAAAAATAACTGTGATTGTATAAATGTCGACAAAACGCATTTGTTTTACGTTTCGGCTTTTTGGTTTTACGGTAACAGCGAAATTATGCCTAATTTAATGATGTGAAATGCGAGAATATGATTTGTTGGTCGACCAAACGCATTTGTTTAACGTTTCGGCTTAACATCAAGATTATTCCTTAATGAAGTAGCGGCTCTTGTCAGACAGGTCCTGTATAATTTAATGATGCGTAATGCAAAAATATGATTTGTTGGGCTTCCAAATGTAAGCCTATTTCATTCCCAGTATTTTTTTCGTGGAAAAATTCCAAAACTTTATATGTCCAAGCAATTTAGCACCGAGAACCCCCTTTACTCTATGATTAGGCTAATTTTGTTCTGAATATTTTGTGAGTATATTTTGATGAGCAATATTACAGTACAAACGGTTTTCTTTCTTCATTCAATGTTTATATTAGTACTCCTGGAAGAAAAGGATTAATACAACAGTATACCAAAATATTTCTTGAGTGACCCAGACAAAGTTGCTCGCCATTTTTGTAACTTCACTTCCAACAACTACTGAAAACGTTACTTTACCTGGAAATGTTCAAAATAAATATTATTAAACCGGATTATAAATAAGTTATTTCGGGAAAAATTGTTTTTCTTGGGGTATTCCGTCAGTTTTTAGGAAGTAATTTTCAAACTATAGTTATTATACCGAATGATTAATATCGATTTTCATAAAATTTGACCTTATTTTTACACTCATTACATTCTTAAAGATATACTCCCCGAGTCAAATAATAATCAATATTATGAATCTCCAACTCGAAAAAAACGCGAAGCTCAATTCAAATATCCCTTGGCGGCTATGATGAAGTAGATTGATTGACTAGAGCTTATATACGGAAGCAAAATAAAATTAACGTCGGCCAATCATCTCCAAGAATTTTGCATTATTTGAATCGGGCTTCCCGTCTGTATTCGAGGTGAAGATTCCTATAATAATGTATTAATTTGACCTTGGTTCTAGGAATACACCAGCGTATTAGACAGATATTTCTCACATAGTACCGTTATTAAATTAACAATTTTATTCTGGTGACAGGGTGTGTTATGAACGGCTTTTTCAGTTGAAAATAGAAAAATAGACGGAATTAATGGGACGGAACGTTAATCCGGCTTATTTTCAGCCGCCTAATAATTAATCCGTCTACCTTTCGAAAATTGTTATTCCAAATTTATTAGTAATAAATTATAATGTTAATTGCTCTAGAAACCACATAAAACCCATAAACTGAAAAGTTGAGTCAAAAACAGACTTTTTAATGCTTCGCTTGGCTTAAAAAAACCGAAAAGTTCATTTGCTTGACTTATCTTGGATTGGCATGGCTCGACTTGTTCAAAATCGACTTGATAATCAAGCTAAGATTTTTAAGACTTAAATTGACTCGAGTAAATTCAATTCGACCAAACTAAGCCAGTTGCTGATAAATTTTCAATTTTAAACCAAATTAAATAACGTTGACAAATTAGGATGATAAACTCTATTATCGTGCTTTATCATCATATAATAAATATTTGGCCAAGTTTTTCATTGGCTTGCTTTTTGTAAAAGTCAACTTTTTGGACGTTCGTGAAAAAAAGTTTTTTATTATTGCAAAATAAAATGAGAACTCAATTAATATTGTGAAAATCAACTTTTTGTAAAAGTCAGTTTTGGAGTGAAGTATTATTTTCCTTTGATTTTGTCATGCGTCATGACATGTCAAGTAGGTTGTTCTAGGTCACGTGAGTTATGTACGTGAGTTACTGGATTTTTGATAATAAATCAGCAAATTGAACATCTTTTTAAAGTTTTGAAAGATTCTTTTCTACTTATTTTTTGTTCAAGAATTCGTTCATAGAGGATATTTGAGTACGAAATGATGGTCCAGTAGGAAGTTGATCTGGAATTTTTTTCGTGTTACAGTACACTCACTAAGTTTAATTTTTAATTATTAGTTTATAAAAGATTGATTGTAAATTCAATTAAGGTTTGAAAACACAAACTAATTTCGCGTGAGTTCACGCAAAATATAAAGAAATGCGTTAATAACACCACCTTCTCAAATCCTGACAGTTTCTCAAACGTCCTGACAGTTTCTCAAACGTCCTGACGGTTTCTCAAACGTCCTGACAAAAATTTTCAAATCATAGTAGGTGTCAGGACGTTTGAGAAGGTGTTGTAATTCTAGTTACTTTGAACTTATATTCCGGCTCAAGGAATTTTATTTTGTTTTAACTGATTTGCCAGAATTGACACTTTATTTTCAAAATTCGAAAATCAGCTGTTGAATCTGAATTTTAATTGGGCGAATAAAATAAATTATATTCTAAAACAAGTAAAACTGATTGTAATTTGTGTGACTTTTTTTAAACAATCTTTGTTATGTCCATGGCCAGTAGTTCATAATGCGCCCAGGGAATAAAAGTTTTTTCATTATATTTACAATCCAAAATACAAAAACATAACTGCAAAAACAATGAAAAGATAATCGACAGACAAAGTGTCTCGATGAACTATCTTAGCGTTATTTAATTTAACCTATGTACAAAAAAGCAGAATTTCATACAAAACTGTTATCCAATGAACCGTTTAATATGAGGATTGAAACTCATTGAAAATTTATTTTCTGGTAATATTTAAATCTTGATTGATTTTGTCTGAAAAAGGCGTTGTTCTTAGAATATTACATGGCTATGCTAAATTTTGTTAACACCTCAGGAATTGCAATGTCATATTTTCAAGTTTGTTTTATAATAAAATTTCCATATTTCACAGCTTTACCATCCAATATTATCAATTATATTTATTGAATGTTATTTGTCACATGAATTTCAACTGTTTTAATTTATTTAATGTTTCGCTCAATAATTCTTTCCTCCAATAAGTTTCCTGCATAGTGGCCATGGCATAACAACATCACCGTATTTGAATAATTTTCATGGGTCAGAAATTGTCTAAAAATTGTTCAAAATTAACACACAGAGCGCTAGCGAGCATAAATACCTATTTTTCTGATTTTGGACGATGAGTTTGGCTTCTGAGAAAAAAAATCAGCTAACCCATATAAAAGTCTCATAAATCATTATATAATAACGAGAAGTAAAGTTTAAAAATAGTTTTTGGCACTGAAAATTTATGTCAAATTTCTTTGATAAAAAACTTGTTTCGGGCGGCTAAAGTTTGTTACCAAATAAAAGTAAATAGATTATTTTATCGTACGTTTTTCATTAAATTTTGCTTTAGATGGAAATCTAACATTTCATGCCCAAAAATTTCAACACCGGAAATAAAGTCCCAAAAAAATCAGTATGTCAGATGAATTTCAACTGCTTTAAATAATTTAATGTTACGCTTAATAGTTCATCAAAGTTTTTTGAATAGTGGCCATTGCATAATATGTTTGAAAAATTAACCATTTTTTAAATAATTTTCTTGGGGTTATAATTATAAACTGACCTAGACTTATGTTATGACAATATTTTTGAAACTCCAGAAAAATGCATCAAAATTCGTCACTTTATTTGATCTGTAGCTAAAATTTGTATCACGATCGTATGTAGAAGGCTCCGGAGTCAGGAGTACTGACTGCGTAAAACTTATAAAAAATATTAACAAAGTTAAACAGTGGATAAAATTCTTACAGTTTTGCCTCAAAAAAAAGGGGTTAACTAAGCAGGGCGGTTATAACTGATTACAGGTTGATAAGGTTGAACGTCGTGAATATGTTTCTTAGCAACCTGGTCAAATTTCAGTCATGATCAAGCCAAGGTCGAATCAAGCCAACAGAATAAGTTGGCTTTGGCCAAGTTTGTTATCAGGGAAAGTGTGTACAAAATCTTTTTTTTGTATACTTTAATTTTCATACGATAAAATACATATCAAATAAATGTCATTAATTTTAAAATGTCAGAAATTAGGTTCTACAAAGTTGACTGGCCACTTTAAGAAAGTGATGCTGCACATAAAATTTTTACTTTTTCAAATCAGATTTGCCGAACAGAGGCAGGGTTAAACTTATAATAAATGACTGCATATAAAAATATTTTGGTGAGTGAAACATATTCTGAACCGATCACTTCACAATCTTGAATATGACTTAATAAAACGTTGATTATATTTTTTATGAATCTTGTTAAGAACCCAGTAACGTGGCGGATTCATTAATATTATGTCACATAATGTTATGTCACATAACTTATGTGACATAATTGATGTCGAAGAAAATAGTTTCTATATGAAACGCTGCAATACTTATGAATTATTTATTTATGTTATTGCTTATTTCAAAAATTGAATCAAATGAAACTTTTCACTTTTTGTGTTACTCATCGAAAATTATAGTCAATTGAAATAAGTTTTAGAATAATTAAACAAAAATAGTTAATTTGCTGATGGGTAGTATTTGTTTCAAATGTTATTCAAGTTTAACTTCAAAATTGAAAATGAGTAGCGATTTCATTGACTCATCTGAAATAATTTTTCGCCGGTCATTTTAAGTCTTAGGGTTTTTTTTGAAAAAAAAATTGGTTAAATTTTTGAGATTATACAGGAGGTCGCCGACCGAGTTCTCGCGATGCCGTGCGTAGAGCTAGAGTGCTGCTTGTTTGACTTGTGAGAATTAATAATTTTCGGTTATCCGTTTTTTTTGTTTTAGTGTCGGCGACCATTATTTGACCTAAAATAAACTTCAAGGTCATCGCATGAACTTGAGAGTGAAAAATTTTGAAACTAAAAAAATACAAGGCATAACTGGAATATTATAAGCATTATCATCGGAAAACTATGGATGATAAAAAATATTAAAATATAACGTTCGAGGCTTTCAATTATAAGAAATTTTCGAAGTTTATGACGGCGTGATAAAACAAAACTCAAAAATTTTATTATCAGGCACTTTTAAAATACTCATAAACTTTAGTTTCATACAAGGTATATTATCAACATGCAAAGCAATTTAGTTACGGTCACTTCAATATGCTTTAAGGGGGTAGCAGCGATGTGGAATATTGGTACACTTTTTCGGAGTGATTTATGAAAGAAAAAAATGTGAAAATTTATTTTTTTATTTTTCATCTCTAATAAAAGTGTTCATTCTTGCAAACGTTCATATTTTTAGTTTTTCAACATTCTTAAGTATCCGTAAAAATATCAAAAACACTTTTCATTACAACTCCATTTCCAAACTTGACCCGGATGTGGGATTTTTTAAAGGCGATATTTATAAACTTCAGACATTTTCGGGTGTAATCGCACTAATTAGTGGGAGATCATTATCCACATGAAAAAATTTCTCTAATATGAAAGTTTTTTTTCATGAATTATAGAGAAAAACAGGCAAGTGTTGTAAATTTTATCAGTAGTTCAAAACAATATTCGCTTGACCTTTCAATCGATTGAAATAACGGAAATCCAATAGATACTATAGAATTTACATGTGATTTGGTTTATTTTTAAGGAAATTTCAAAAAACCAACAATAAAAATTTTTGGACTTGATTTGCGGGAAAATTTTCATAATATTTCTAAAAGTCGACAACAAAATGACAAATAAACATTTCATGTTTTTCAAACAGCAGTCAGAAAATATAGAGTGGCTTTTTTTTTGTTTTTATTCACAGATTTCAAAAACCCAAATCTTTCTTTAATAGATAAAAAATGATTTTAATGGACTGATAAACATTAATTTTGGTTCAGCCAACGATAATAAGCAAAAAAAATAAACCAACTAATTATTTTCTTAAATTGAATTGACGCCAGTCTGCCACATCACTGCTACCCCTCAATATAATGTTACCATATCCGTATAAAAAACCATTGCGTTTTGAGATGAACCTCATTTGATTCCAATAATTCAGTAGGAAAATAAGATCTAACGTCAAAACCGAAACAGTTAAACTCAGCAATGGAATGGGTTTCTAAATTGATATCACTGATAACTTTAGAACAGTGCTTATCTCCTAACGTCACAAAGGAATAATATACAAAATGTATTTGATATTTTTGCTCGAGAGTGACCCCACAGTATGTGATTGATAAAACGCATGCTGACTGGCTTTGAACAGCAAGAACAACATTATCATATAATTATTGAGCGCGAGCTAGTCAGCATGTGTCTGATCAGTTACATTCCGGAGCTTTACGAGCTTAGAAAAATATAACATACTGTATCAAATTGGGGTCAAAATAAGAAAAATAATTATTGACATAAAGTGTGTTTTGAAAACATTGTTTTCTTGCAGTTACAATATCTGGAATCCAGATTCTGGATGAATTCAATCTTTCAGTTTTAACTTTTTATCTTATACCTTATTAGGGATTTTGAAAATAATTAGATTTCACTTCAAAACTATATCATATTGGCGACATTAGTTTTACGCACAAAATCATTTTTAAACATTTTCAAAAAAGGAGATAACTGATGAAACACTTTTTTCAAAGAATTTGGTTCAAACTATTTAACTACTTTGAACCGATGTTTTTATCAAAAATGCTTTGTCAATTATCTGTCGTGTTTAGTTATTTGCAATGTTGTCAACGGTTCAAAGTTGATATTTGGTCTACATAATTAAATCTTTATTATGATATTTGTTACGTTTGCAATTTTATATTACCGACGTGATCCCAATGCTCGCATTTCTTCACCATTGAGTCTATGAGATTAATAATTTCAATTTGATTGCTGAAATTCATTAAAACTTAAAATTTTCATCATCGGAAACGTCAAAACTTGGACTCTTGATTCGAGAGGCCGCTGTTTTGTCAAATACTTTCAACTACCCGGTAAACTTGTCACCAAAACGGGAAATCCAAAATTTGAAAAACCACATTTGTCGTCATTATACATTAAATAAAAATTAAATTTCATGGAAAAAATTTAAATATTTGTGTGATCATTTGAATCTGGCAAAATTTCAACAAAAAATTTCAAACTCTTTAAAATATCTGTTATTTACCAGGTGTCGGCAAATAATTATCTTCGCCCGCACTTTCAAATTAAAGGTCTGTTCACTGAAAAAAAGGTCTGTTAACTGTAATGTCTAATTACAAACATAGTTTGATGAGTCACAAATACTTAAAAGGTCGAATTTTCACATCATTACACAGAGAACGCAATGCTTGTTCTTCCGAAAAAAATTTTCTTGAAAGCCTAGAATAACTAAAAGAAGTGTTTTATCGAAACTCATACCCACCGTGGCTGGTTAAAGACAAAATCAAATTTTTTCTTCAAAATGACAAAAAACCAGATCGGCCTAAAACTAATTTATCAATCTGTTTCAACTTTACTTCTAGAAATATAGAACAGTATATATATAAACTTACGAACAAAATGACTAAATTTGTCCCGAGCTTTAGGGTCAATGTGTGTTTTCGTAATATAAAGGTTACTAAATTATTTCACTGCACGCCAAGGGAGATACAGACATCTTTGACAGGTCAAACTGCATATACAATTATGATTGTGTATGTCGAGACACCTACATTGGTGAAACTGAAAGATGTCTTGGGTTACGGATTTCAGAAATCAACAAAATTCGAGACAAAGTAATATCAATCATCACATTTTATGCTGCACAGATTTCATAAATCAGTCAATAGATTTTTTCACTCAAAATATTACTGACTATACAAGTTTTTCCAAAGCAAAATTTGCCTTTTTCAAATCACGTTTCTCAATAATTTAACAAGGCTTTAGATACAAAACGGAGAGAAGAAAATGTGAAGCGTATCATATACTATTATAATAATGTGATGTGTACGTGAGATGAGGAGACAGTCGAGATTTCCCTTTCAAAAAACCTTCTCGAAGGTTCGATTTTGGTAACCAGGATCCAAAAAATATTATCAGGGTAGTACGGGTTAAACGACCCACAATAAACGATCAAAATGATCACAAAGCTTTTCAACTTTTCTAGCCCAGAGTACTTTTGCACACTACCAGCTTAAACAGCCAAATTTTCTAAAATTTTTTTTTCTAAATTAATTTTTCGCATATTTTCATCCCCTTCTCTATTTCGCACATTTTTGCAATCATAATTTCTCCAATTCGTTAAAAACCTTATAAAAAACCCTTGAAAATGTTTTAAAATAAAACGAAACTAGTCGGATTTACCTTATGTTACAATTCAAATTAAAGAGTTTTTGATACCGTCTTCGGTTTTCTCTTAGAGTTTCGCTCAAAGTTTAAAGTGGGGTAAAACTTTAAAATTTTGCAAAACTTTGCTGAATTTGATTTTTGGAAATTTTAATTTTTTACTAATTGCATTTTTCGAGGTTGTCAAAAAAATCTCAGAAATATAAAAACAATATCTTCCTTATGACAGGTTTCAACATAAATCATCAAATTTTAATCAACACATTTTTGAATTGCAAAATAAGTACTTTCTTGGAAAGATAAAAACAATTAATGGGCAATTGAATTTCCGCAATTTTGAAAATGGTTGCCAAAAATGCCGACAGGAATCCCCTTCAAGGTATCGAACTCAAACTTGCACGATTTATGAAGCTTTAATAAATTTTGTAAGAATTTATATAATTTTTCTGTTAAAAAGATGCAGGTTTTGAATACTCATTCAAATATATCACTTTGGAGAACTAACACTGATAGACATGTAACGTTATTTGTGTACGGAAAGCACACACCCGAATCAAGATTAGCTAATTGATTAGAAATAATTATATCATAAATTTGGAGCGTTAAATCAGACGACATTTTTTCATATTTATTAGAAGTTTCAAAATTTGCAAAATATTGTACGAGTATTTATGCTATAAATATGCTGAATTAATGTAAGAGTAAATTGAACATGTTGATTTTCCAAAAAGTTAGAAATATCACTGTTTATCTGAAATTCGTTAATTTTATAAATTTCTTGTCTCTTATTCAAAAGAATTTAATTTCTGACAACCCGAAATCAATTCTTGAAATTTAAGGAAAAAAATCGATAAACCGGAAATGATTGTCAGAATTTTTTCGAAATCTTGGAATAAATTGAATTATATTATATTGTTGATAATGAGAATAAATCGAAACGTTAAATAAATATGTTTTTTAAATAATTTACTAATCGCAGAGACTTCAAGGAAACATTTTGAGAACATCCGTCTGCTCAAAAAACTTGATACAAGTATCAGGCCCAACACAAAACACGGAAATCGTTGGATTATATCCATGTTTGTCTAGAAGAAAATCTTGGTCCAAAATTTTTAAGAATATCAAATAAGAACAAAAAACAAATTGGCTTAAAACCTGGCGAAATTTCAAAACTACGAAAACGTAAGCTAAAAAACGAACTAGAAGAAAAATCCGAAAAATTAAACGCTATTTAAACTTCAACTTTAAACTTCAACTTTAACTTCAACTTTTCAAATTATCTAATGAAATTAAAAATTACTGCGTTAACCATGATGACCACCAGTCTTTCTAAAACCTTTTAAAAACTTTATCATTTAAATCCCAAATTAAACCCGATAGATTACGTTTCATTAAATTGGAAAAACTGCGCGATCTTAAAAAGGCAGATTATAACCGTATTAAGGTTCATAATCGAACAAATTATGAGATTCCCCCAGAAGTTATCGATTTGCTTTCGTTAGGCAAGAATAGGGGGGATTGGGAGTTTTAATGATTTGAGTAGCCAAAATTTTAGAAGAACGAACAAATTATTTTCTGTTTTCCAACGAAAAGCCCAAAAAATGGCATAAACGAAATTGATATTGCAGGAATTAAGTCCCATACAGTTTTGACTGGTATTTCTATATTCAACGCAAAAACATTTGACCATCGAACAAAAATTCTGAAAAAAATTCTGCAAGATCATTAGGATATTTTACTATTGAAAGTAGACAAGCAAGCAGACCTTATATTTGTGACCAAAACAGACTATAAAACCAAAATTAAAAGTCTACTAGACAAAAATTTCACAAAACTAGAAGGTTATGATAAGCATTCTTTGGAGGGAAATCTTTAAGATTACAGAAAGCTTTTAACTAATACCTTCACTGGGTGTCTACCGTTATGGAAAATACGAAGTTTATTTCCTATATCTTAAATTCCGGAAGAAGAAACTATAATAGAAAAGAGAGATGCCGCGCGCTTTAAAAACGCGGAGAGGATTAAGTTGAGTGTTTTTGCGA
>SCLH01000574.1:384752-400666 GCA_004367855.1 Oikopleura vanhoeffeni | reverse complement strand
AACCTTTTCTTGACCCATTTGGGTTCAAAAGATACCGACTCTTTCAAACTATATTTTTCAAAAATAAAAATTCTAGAATTTGAAATTTCGGATAAAAAAATATAACCTTTCAACTTCTTTATGTAGAAAAAATTGAAATTCCAACTGCTTTGGGCTTTCTGTAAACAACGTCCAAATTTGAGCCGATATCGAAAATCCTCCTATGCGTCGAATTTTATCAGGCTTCATAACTTTGAGACAGTGTCCAATCACATCACACGATTGTCGATAATCCAGTGATTTCATTGGTCACTGTCTCAAAGCTTTGACGCCTGATAACTTTTTTTTTATGCTCACAACGGTTAAGAAATTATATTTACTTTTTCTTACGTTTTTTGTGCAAGTTTCAAGTAAAAAATGACATGCTGAAGATACTTTCGCCCTTCAAAACATCGTTTAATTTACTTTTATAGGATCTGATCAAGTTGAGCCTATGTTCAAATACTTGATGAACACCTTCACCAACCTGCAGTTAATCGTGGTGGTCCTGCCAGGCAAAACGCCCGTTTACGCCGAGGTAAAACGCGTAGGTGACACGTGTCTCGGTATCGCCACCCAGTGTGTCCAGGTCAAAAATGTGAACAAAACCTCGCCGCAAACATTGTCAAACTTGTGCTTGAAGATTAATGTGAAATTGGGCGGAATTAACAATATTTTGGTGCCAAACATGCGACCTAAAATTTTCGCAGAACCAGTCATTTTCATCGGAGCCGATGTGACACACCCACCAGCTGGAGGTATTTTATTAATGAGGTTATCGTCGCTATTTTTTAATTATTAACCGGTTTAGAGTGTGGTTGTAAAATACTTGACATTTTATGTTGTTATGATTCCATAACTTTGTTCACGTGGAAGCATCTTCCGTATAAATATTTTTTATTTGTAATTTTAAAACTGCATCAAAATTTGTTTTGGGAAATTTTCCATGCAAACATTTTTTATCCAATTTTAAACAACTTACCACAACCACATTAAAACGCAAAAATTTTGTGATTATACAGGGGGTAGTATTTTGAAGAAGTTTTGTGTTTTTTTCGGACTTGTGAACCAAGTCTTTGGATCCCCTGTGATTACTTTCTTTCTTAACCGGGTTAATAACTTATGAGGTATGTTGCACTTTAGATACTTCTATTTCAAATTCGAGAATTGGTATCGGGATATACGATTTTTGAAATTTTGGGTTCAGATACATCTTTCCTATTGAACCATAGAGTCGATTTTTGGTATTTAACCGGTTTACAAAGTTTTTCGAGGAACCGACTACCTCTTTGAAAATCGGTTAAAAATTAGAAAAAACGACTCTAGTGCCAGGAAAATTTGGAACCAAAATTTCGAAAAGATCCTCT
Organism: Oikopleura vanhoeffeni; assembly: GCA_004367855.1. Taxonomy (NCBI): domain Eukaryota; kingdom Metazoa; phylum Chordata; class Appendicularia; order Copelata; family Oikopleuridae; genus Oikopleura; species Oikopleura vanhoeffeni. Next base: position 399,281 of record SCLH01000574.1, on the reverse strand, counting down.
CTTCCTAACCGGTAAATCAAAAAAATTTTCAACCTGTACTGTTTTTGATATACTAGTATATCAAAACCATAATAATTCGAGAAAAACTATGAAACAATATAAAAAAATGTGTTTTTGTACAATTTTGCCTTTTGAGGCTCTCATAAATATAAGCAGAAGTTAAAAAAATACATCTCCAAAAACTTGCACAAAGTCAGGGAGTGACGACTTTATGCCGATTTCAAGCTATCTTGAAATCGAAATCAGAGTATCTAAATTATAACCAAAATTGCGGCTGCGAAACCCTTTAAAACTTTACTCGATTTAAACCAAATTAAAGGTTTAGACAAACGGAAGCCCTCTATTGCTGCAGTAGTAGCTTCCATGGACGCACATCCCAGTAGGTACTGCGCCGCTGTCAGAGTACAGAAACATCGACAGGAGGTCATTGACGATCTCAGCACAATGGTCAAAGATCTCATGATTGAATTTTACAAAAGTACAAGATATAAACCTGTCAGAATTATTGTATACAGGTTTGAGTTAAAATTGAAAAAATAAAATATTTGAAATAAGTTAACGAATCCATTTTTATATGAACTGAATATTTAAAAAAAAACTGGTATTTTCCGAATTTTTTATTTTTTTTCTTAACTCCCAGGATCACGATTTAAAAAATAAATTCATTATTTTTTGAAAATTTTTGAGCTCTTATTTGTGATTTTTACTATCGTTTTGTGAACAAACAAACCACAAAATTAAATTTGGGTCATAATTTTGTGAAATTTCAGATTTTCAGCTAATTCTATAATTAAACACTCAAGGGAAGCTGGGGTGGCTGGAAGCACCCACAATCCCCTTAAATCAAGTTAAAAAGAACGGGAAAAAAGTTCTTTTTGAACCCGGTCATCATAATGAAAATAACATCAAAAAATATATTTTCGGATTCACCATCAAATTTCTTTCCATATGGAATACTTTCAATGACTCCATATGGGCCATGTCATATGATATGGGTCATTTTTGTAATTTTGCCCTTTGGTGTCATATGATATCACTCATATCACAAAATTAAATCCTCTGCAAATAGATGTTTTTTTGTTTTTACCCAGAAAACTGGACGTCGATAAAAACTGTTTACTTGTGCGGTTAACGGGTTGACGCCAGGATTTGGTTTGATGCAGCTTTTAATTTTCGAATAATAAACCTCAAAATAAATATTTTTCTTAAAAAATCAAAATTTTCAGAGATGGAGTTTCCGAAGGCCAATTTCAGACTGTATTGGCCCATGAATTACGTGCAATTCGAGAAGCTTGCATAAAATTAGAACCACAATATCAACCTGGAATATCATTTGTAGTTGTTCAAAAACGACATCACACAAGGTAAGTAAAGATTTTGTGGATTTTTGAATAGTTACATTTTTTAAAGATTATTCTGTAAAAATCGAGAAGATAAAATTGGAAAATCAGGAAATATTCCAGCTGGAACTACAGTCGATGTGGGAATTTGCCATCCAACTGAATTTGATTTTTATCTGTGTTCCCACGCCGGTATTCAGGTTAATATTTGTTTGTATTTAAAATTTGTTATAAATCATCATTTTTAATAGTTTCCGTTCTTTAACCCGTGTGAGCACAAAGCCTATATATAGGCTTTTGCATATTTAAAATCATCTTAAAAATGCAAAAAAACATCGTAGAATTGTCTCGTTCGAATAAATTATAAAAAAAAAAAAAAGAGAGATCAACTGGCCTATAAAGCTTCGTGAACAACCTCGTCAAAGTAGAGCCACAATTGTGCCTGGCCTGGCGAACTTTGGTATAATGCTCACAAGGGTAACAAATAGAAAATTAAACATCGAAAAGCCTTTTAGTCGAGAAATGTTCATCCGATCAGAAATTCAAAAATGAATCTCAGCCAATGATTGAATACACTCGCAATTCGTTTCTTGTTCAAGAGCTCTAACCGGTGCCGGATTAACGGTTACATTTTGTAGAAATCATTGTTTTTGGCCAATGAGAATCCGAAATATTTTAAACATCCAATACAGAAACGCTGCAACTGAGAACGACCCATATCCAATTCTCCTAATCTCGCCATTTGAAGACGTTCAAAGTCAATGAAAAAACAGTTATCTCTTTAAAAAAATATCGTTTCTGCTGACGGTACAACTTAAACCGGAAAAAGCTTTTCAGCCAGTCATTACATAGATTACATTTAATGTTGTTATACGGTAGACATTATCTTTAGGGACATTTCAAATGAATGTGCCCGAAAATTTGTATTATACTTTAAGGATAACGTAACCTTAAGGTATAAACCAATTTCGGCAAAATCATTTGAAATGTCCCTAAAAATAGATGTCTATGGCGTGATTTTTGTTCAGGGAAACCGATTTGTGATTTAGTTGCATCATTTTTCTCATAAAAAAATTTCGATACGCGGCGAAAGAAGCGTTTTGACAAATTGATATCCGGAGACGGAAACACCGTTAAATCTGAAATTGTCCGCTATCAGCACTGAATTGAAAGTAGATTTTTTACCATCGCTGAAAATTGTGAGGTCAACATTTGTAATGGTTCCTCAAAAAGCTAACTTTGAAAATGACATCAGCATTGTAGGTGCTTGAAGTCCATCCTCCATCTCCAAAGTTGGCCAAAGAACCGAAATACATAGCCTATTTGCCCATTTCGAAATTTTGTAACCGCAGTTGCGTTTTTGTCAAGCGGGCATCAAGAAATTAACCGATCCTCAAACCTCAAGCAATGATCAAAGCTACCTGCGCCAGATCTGCCCCAGACCGGGAACGGGAAAATTGCCGAACTCGCAAAAAAGCGGGATTTAATACGACCCGTATGCGGGAAGTGGCATTCAGGTTAGTGATCGAATGATGACCGAATGTGCGGGAAGGTGCTGCCTGCGCCTAAGGATTACAGTATGGTGGGTTAAGAGAACTCAATGCAATTCAGGTACAGTACAGTCCCTTCAAAAAAATCCGCTGCAAATACTTGGGCATCGAAGTGTAGATGACATTGAAATTACATTCAACGGAAACATGAAAAAAAATTAAATAAAATAGGTAAGCGTTCTAGAGTAACATCAAGATCATTTACCATGATATTTTTCAATTTAAAAATTGCATAAAAAAAATTCAACAGAATTTCTCTTTTAACATTGAAAATTTTGGATTCACAACATTTAGTAGATTTCTTAATTGAAATTAATTTAAAAAATTAATCGTTTTGCGTTTGCTTCAGCATGTACAAATCATGAAAATAACCCCCCTTGGTTGGGTCATATAAATTGACTCATATACACGATATCCGAAGGAAGATTCGTGTAAGGAAGTTTAAAATAATAAAAATCGAGCAATTCGCAAAAAATATCAATGATAAAAATCGCCGAATACAAAGACGGCTTTCACTTTAGGAACATTGCGCGACCTGATGTTCGGTTTGGTACCGATGTGGGAGAACCAGATATGAAAAGAAAAAATAATTTTTTGAAGGCAAGCCAAAGAGGTCAGCGACCGCAAACTTGCGGGGTTTGTGTCACTCAAACCTACCGGTAACCGGTAATTACGCCGTTATAACTCTTACAAACCCGGTATTCGAGAACCATAGACGCTAAGTAAGTCAATTTTGCGCAAACCAATAGTTACTAAAATTTTTCCGGGTAGAAAATTTTCAGGGTCAAATTTGCAATGACCCAAAAGGTCAAGATGACCAAATAGACAAACTATGGGGGTCATATTACACTCTCAATATGAAAGGAAATTCATGGCGATTCAAAAATATACAAAATAATTTTTTTCTCATGGAAATAGGACCCCGGAATGTCGAATCAAAATTTGAACCCTGAATCTTGTAACCGCCATATTTCGAGAACCCCAGGCCCTAGGGAGTTCATTCAGCACTAAAGACACTAAAATTTTCCGGAGAAAGTTCAGGTCAACATTTTGTAAATGACCCAAAAGGTCAAATTTAGCCAAAAATGACACCTATGGGGTGCATATTACAAATCAACAAAAAACATCATGACGTTTCCACAACGGAAAATTATTCATTTATTCGATGGTAATAAATGGACCCCGGAAATGTCGATAATTTAAGCATTTTGGCTCTTGAAATTGTTTATACCTCCTAATTCGATTAACCGTAAGAAACCTAAACAGTCACTCCAGACAGCAAAAAAGTTAAATTTTTGGCGAATTATTTTTTAGGGGTCAAGTTTTCTGGACTTGACCACCTAATCGGGTCAAATAATCAAAAATAACACTTATGGGATCAATTACATATCATTAAGGAAATTTCATACGATTCAAAAATATAATATTTCTTAATCATCTAATATGATCCCTTCCATTGTCACTTACCATTCGCTCTTAAAAATTTCAGAGATCATTCTTTGATTACAAATTTCCGTAATATGAAAGTGTATAATTGAAACTGAGCTTGAATGAATTTCTGAAATTAAAAATAGGGAGAAATGCGATATAACGGAAGATATTCTGAAAAATGATTTTATTACTCATTTGGTTAAACCACGCTCGATTTTGGAAGAATCTCCCAAAAACTTCATCAAAATTGTAATAATACCTATATATACTTAAAAATTAAGTGATTCCAGCTGAATCTAACTCTTTAAAAGCCTGCGTTGTCAAAATATGCGATGGTTTGACATAGGGGCCGAAAAGCTCAATATCGACATTCCTGGGTCATATAACATCGAAAAAAAATAATTTTTTATATTTTGTGGAAATCGCCAGAACAATTTGCTTTCATATGATAAGATGTAATTATGCACCCCATAGGGTCATTTTGGGGGTAAATTGCACCTTTTGGGGCATATTAACAAAATTGACCCTGAAATATTCTCCGGAAAATTGTAGTGTCTTTTCGTGCTGAAATGAAACGCCTAGGAGCCTGGCGGTTCTCGACAAATAGGGGGTACAGCAAGATTCAGGGTTCACCATGTTGATATCCCGACCATTCCGGGGTCATTTTACATGAAGAAAAAAATTTTTTATATTTTTTGGAAATCGCCATCAAAATGCCTTTCATATAGTGAGAAGTAATATGACCCATAGGTGTCCCATTGTTGGTATATTTGAAACCACCTTTTGGGCATAATACAAAAAAATTTTGGACCCTGAAAAATATCACCGGAAAATATTGAGTAACTTGGTGGCAAATTGAAACTTCGTAGGGTCATGTCCGCCCAATAATCAGGTTTAAGATTAAAACCGGTAATTTACGCTTAACCGGTGGGTTTCGAAGTTGACACCCAACCCACGCCAAGTTTGGGGTCCTGGAACCTCTTTGGTTGCCTCAAAAATAATTTTTTGCTTCCCATATCTGGTCTCCCACAATCGGTTATACCAAACCGGACATCGGTCGCCAATGTTCCTAAAAGTGAAGAAGCCGTAAAGAACTTCTATTTTTATCAGTCGAAGAATGTCTAAAAAAAAATATCTTTTCTACGTAATTTTAGATACCTGCTGGGAAATTCACAAGCTATAATTGTGTTCGAGTCCCCTAAGTTTCGTAGTTTTCCGATGCGTTGAATGGTTCAACTTTTGTAGGATAAACGTAGATCCGATTGCGTAATGCATGGACTGCAAATGTGATAATGTTTATTTAATTCAGTAACACATGATTTATAAAGTGACCAAACGTTTGTTGCCGTCCTAACAGTTAACTTATTTGTAATAAATAATTTGGTAAGATAGTAAACCGGCATATTATCTAAATATCGACTTTTCTTAGAGTTGTATGCCATTTGAGTTTATTCATTTACGTAAAGTGTCACAATAAAGGTTGAACATAAAAAATATTTAAAAAAATTATTTTTTTTTTTTTCAAAGCAGAAAAATACCTCAAAAAGTTGGCAAAAATTGGGCATCGAGAATAATTTAAATATAAAGTTATGGTCCAAACCAGAATGGCCTGAAATTTTTTGTTTATAATTGAACCGGAAGCTCACTCCTAAGAATAATGCTAGAAATGTCCAAAAACTTCTATTTTTTTTTTGTGTAATATAGCCGATTACTAGTCTTACCCAAAAATTTGTCAAATCGTTATTTTATTTTTTTCGTGATTAGTTTTTTTATCCCTTTTTCTACTGTATTAAAAGAACTCAAAAAACCTTATGTTGGCATGGTAGATTTCCCCAACGTAAATTTAACGGCGGCGGTCTTGGAATCGCAGCAAATTTTCTTTAAGGGTATCCCCGGTCCCCTAAATTGACATATCTCGATAGAAATATTAGCCAAACAGAGCTTCAAGTATATAATGAGATGAGCCAGTTGTAGAACTAGCCCTCATCTTGCGTAAAACAGGGTCAAAACTTTTTTGCATGACCACAACTCCTTCACCACATAAATCGGCAGCAAGAGCCACATAAGCCGAATAACGCAAAAATCTATCTCCTCCCAAGTTTGTATTGAAAAGAACCCAAATTTTAACATAACCTGTATAATTAGATTTGAAACTCGAGAGCGCGTTTGTCAATAAGTGCTATATTCATCTAGAATATGTAGAAAAAACCGGTCCAAAATAACGGTTTTTTGGAACTTTTCATCGAAAATCGATCTCCTCCTAGGTAAATTCAAAATCACGGTCAAATTTTAAACGGTAGCTCGAAAACAATAGAAAACGTCTGAGGAGCCGTTCGTTTCAATTTGACCCCAAACCAAATATGAATTGTGAAGTGTCACGTGGAAAAATGCCGAAAAAAAAATGTGCTTCGATTTTTCGAAAGTAAGCCAAAGAAAGCTGGGGAAACCCTGAAGAGACAAGGTTGGGCTTACGTCAACCCGATATTTGAAGTTTTAGTGGTCAACTTGATGCACAAACCGTTATTTTGAACATAATTTGGAGAAAAATACTTAGAAAAAAAAATCGAAAAAACGCAAAATTTCCGAAAATTTGTTCTGTTGTCATTTTGGGTTGCTTTTAAATGCGTTCAAAACATAAACACATTGATCTTGGTGCATCTTTATGACATAATAAACTGCATAAAAATGTAGACCCGGGATACCTTAAATTTCAGCAGAAAACGAAAAAACAATGATCAATTTTTTTAACAAATTAACGAAAAAAAATGAAATAACAGTATTAAAAACACCAAAAAATCCTTGCGAAGACACCGCGGCCTGATTAACTCCTCGATACTGCATTAATGTTTATAAGAAAATCGCAATTCTCAGCTTCGACGGGCCAAAATATACCAATCCATAGTCCGTACCGTAAATTGATACGTAACAGTCTGCTCAGGCAACGCAAATCAACGGTGTGTGGATATGCGTGGAAAGCAGTTTCATACGGACATTGAAATTAAGTTGGGCTATGGTTTGGCTCACAATAACAGAAGCGGTCTGTCTTGATCATGATTCCGATCATTGAGAATTCTATTTGACGGTGAAGCGACTCACACAATAGGCTAATAAGGCGGTGAAGATGTACGGCCAATTATGAAAAACAACTTTCTATTAAAATATGTTAAAACTCCATGCAATTAGAGGTAAAAACTCCAACGGGTATTTTTTCATTCAAAAAAGTTTGGTAAGGCGAAAAGTAACTGCTGGCCCAAAATATTGAGAAACGAATGCTGATTCGTGTAGTATACAGTATCTAAGAAGGGCGATCCCCTGTCATCCGATCAAACGTTCGTGTTTGACCGAATAAGATGGCAAATTCAAGAGTCAAACGTGGATCTGGATTTTCTCATTTACGTGATAGCATATCCAGAATTTTTATTTATAACTACATTATATAATAATGATAATTATCTCATTTTTCTGGTGCAACGTTCGACTTCTTATCAATACATATCAAGCAATTTTTCATTAAAATGAAACAGTATAACTTCAAAAGTTAAGCTAATGAAATAAAACTAGAAAACATTTGGCTAAATATCTGGTCTACATAACGTCGAGGAATTTACCTAATGTAATTTTGTTTGTAAAAGAATAATTCAAACGACATTGACGATACCAGTGGTATAATATAGTACGATACATATTTAATTTCGAAATCCTGTTCCATCCTGTTCTCTCACACGAAAAATGCTGCTAGCCGAAACGTACGAATAAAACCGAGCTTTGGATAGAAAAATAACCTTATCACATTAATAAGTTCGAATTTGGTGAATATTTGTCGATATAAGACACCTCGAAAAGTGCTCAAGATCAACAGTCTTCGAACATTACTCACCAACACATCTGCAACAGAATATCAGAAGACGCTGGAAAGCCAAATCAGATCAGGGCCTGATTTGTCTATATGCTCAAAGGTATTTTATAGAAAAAGTCTTTAAGATGATAATTAATAACCAGGTTAAGACTAGAGCCTTATAGAGTGACATTGAGGCTACTAGCGCCATGCGTTCATTAGAACAGATTTTATATAAATTAATCTTAAACACGCTCATTTCCGTAATTTATCATTAATATAAAATTGTTAACTTATACTTCACTATTGAAAAATCTTCTAATCTTTTACATTAACCTTTACGAGCACAGAGCCGATATATACGCTGAAGTGATCTAAAAACGCCTCAAAAATGCATAAAAACATAATCCCGAACGTTTGTCCTTGCTGATGCCACTTTAAAGAATTTGTTTCGGTTTCAAAAAAATAAGTCATTTTATTTTGGATATTTGTTCATATTACGGGGGGTGTAGTTTAGGAATTTTTCGACATGTTTACTCCGAAAAAATTATTGGAAATAGTCATTTGAACAAAATATCCAAAATAAAATTTACAAGTCTTTTGAAACCGCATTAAAGGTCAAATAGACATACACAAAAAATGCAAGAATTACCAGTTTAAGGAAGTGTTCGTGCATGCATAATAATTAGAATACCATTGATTGTATTAAGACAGATATTTTCTCGGCAAGGCAATTCAAAATGTCTTTTGAAAGTTTTCCATTTACTTTATACCTTAGTATTAAAATAACTTCAACAATGAAAAATTGACCACAGTGACTTGATTACTTGCATATACCCACAAAGTAAATAATATATGTTTATAGTGCTTGATTGGGAAAAATAATTATAATAATTGAAGAACAACCTGTGTGCTAGTGATCACGTGATAGGGGTAATCTTGCTTCCCCAAACGGTAAACGCTTTTTCCAAATCCTGGCCAATCGTATTTTGTCCTTAGTATAAAAGAATACGGACCTCCTGTGTTGTGCTAGATTTTTAGCCGAACAAGTTTAAATCAATTCGCGTTGATAACGACTCAGCCAATAACATTCTTAGATAGCTCAAGACTGAGCACAAAATATATGTGAATAAATAAAATAAAAAAATTAGCCAAAATCGACCATTCTTTCTGAATATTCGGAATTTACGGAAATGTTTTAAATAGCAGTTTTGTTTAAAAAATTGAACCCACAATGGTCAAATTTGGAACCATGTTGTTACTTTTATTCATCTCTTGGAGAGTTGGCTCAGTTTGACAATCTACGACTAATCGATAAAGGCGTTTCAAACGCCGAATCATTTAAAATTGGCTAAAATCTAGCAAAAAACGACCAGGAGGCTCCGTAATTCAATATAAGATTGCCATTGGTGGGGTAAGAAAAAGTTTAACTCTTCTCTGACCTCAAATCTGGTCTGATGAAACATTTGTGAAAACGCCAACGTGCATGATTACGCAGAAAGGTGGTCGAGGAATAACCGACTGCACGGGACGCACAGCGGATAGGCAAAAATTATGCCGTAGGGTCAAAATCTATGCGCGTTGTCAGTCGTTTCGCGTAACACGGCATTTTTTTCATCAAAATGACCGAATAAGTTTCGAAATTAAATTCTGCTACTGGAGGGGCTTCAGTTTTGCAGATAAGATCCCCGGTATTGACCCTACGTATGCAGCAATAAATTATTACACTGTGCAGCTCAGTAAATTCCTCGAACATCCATATTACGCATAATCATCAGACGTCGGGTTTTCACAAAATACTTTCAACTCAGACCAAGGGTTCAAGAAAGGTGAACCTTTCTGACCCATTGGGTTCAAAAAATACCGCTCTTTCAAACTATTTTGCAAAAATAAAAATCAGAATGAAATTTCGGATAAAAAAATATAACTTTCAACTTCTTTATGTAGAAGAAAGATTGAAATTCAACTGAGGCTTCTAAACAACGCCAAATTGCAGTGCCGATATCGAAAATGCCTCCATGGGCGTCGAATTTCATCAAAGGCGTCGATAACTGAGACAGGTCCCAATCAATCAGCACATGTCGATAATCCAGTGAATTTCATTGTCCACTGGTCTCAAAGCTTTGACGCCTGATAACTTATTTTTAGCTCACAACGGTTGAGAGCAATAATATTTAGCTTTTCTTAACGTTTTTGGTGCAGACGTTCAAGTAAAAGAATGACATGCCGAAGATACCCCCTTCAATAAGCATCGTTTAAATTATTTATAGCTCTGATCAAGTGGAGCCTATGTCAAAATACTTGAGAACACTCACCAACCTGCAGTAATGCGTGGTGGGTCCTGCCAGCAAACGCCCGTTACGGCCGAGGTAAAACGCGTAGGTGACACGTGTCTCGTATCCGCCACCGTGTGTCCAGGTCAGAAAATGTGAACAAAACTCGCCGCCAAACAAATTGTCAAACTTGTGCTTAAAGACTAAGTGAAATCTGGCGGGAAGCTAACAATCCTTTTGGTGGCCAAACATGCGACCGTATAAATTTCCAGAACCATCATTCATAGGAGCCCGATGTGATACACCCACCAGCTGAGGTATGTTATAATTGAGGTTCGACGTCGCTATTTTTTTAATAGTAACGCGGTTAGGAGTGTGGTGTAAAATACTGACATTCTAGGTTGTTATATCCATAACTTTGTTCACGGTGGCCAGCATCTTCCGTATAATGATTTTTATTTGTAATTTAACAAAACCCACTGGCATCAAAAATTTCGTTTGGAAAATTTCCATGCAAACGATTTTATCAATTTAAACAAACTAACACCCCACATTAAAAGCAGGAAATGTTGGGATCTAATACAGGGGGGATATTTGAAGAAGTTTGTGTTTTTCGGACTGTGCAAGCAAAGTCTTGATCCCCTGTAATACTTTCTTCTTAACCGGTTAATAACTATGAGGTATTAGGGAGCGCACCGTAAACGAACGAGAGAAGCTACAGAGTTGAAATACAGAAGCTGATCTCACGGGGGTGCTCTGAAAAAAAAACGATCCGGTCAAAAAAAAAGTTTTGGCATCTAGTGGTCAGAAATGGACGTTAAAAAACGCCCTAGAGACTAACTTGATTTTTAGCATATAAAACTCCATTTACTGATTTGTCAGAAGTAGATGAACGCGATTCCACAAAACATTTGCCACTTTGAAATAAAGAATTTTAAAAAAAAATTTGTGAAAATTAAATTTCATTTTGCGAGACTTTTTGCAAAGACTGACCGAAATCTTTCCAAAAGTTTTTCCCCGGACGTCCCCAAGTCAATTTCGGGCACTTTAAGATGTCAAATTTTCAGGAGAACACGAAAAAAAACATGGGCTAACTTACCGAACTACCGAAGAGGTGAAACCGGTAATTTAAACCAAGTACCGGTAGTTACACCGCAAAATAAAGTTCATATTTTTAATTTTATAATTCTTGCCTTTAATTCTCGCTGTAAAGATTTCTTCCGTTTTTTTTTCGTTAATTCGAAGACCGTGAAAAACTTAGAAATCTGACCCGGTGTCGCTCCCTAGGGTAGTGCAAGACTTTAAATATTTCTATTCCAAATCGAGAATGGGTATCGGGATATACATCTGTGTGCAAATTTGGTTCAGATACCTTTTCCTATTGAACCATAGAGTCGGATTCTGTATTAACGTTACAAAGTTTCGAGGAACCGACTACCGCTTACAATCGCTAAAAATTAGAAAAAACAGATTGGTGCCAGGAAAATTTGGAACAAAATTTCGAAAGATCTCTCTTGCTCTAACCGGTAAACAAAAAAAAATTTTTCAACTGTACTGTTTTTGAATAACTTATCAAAACCATAATAATCGATGAAAAAACTGAACGATATAAAAAATGTGGTTTGACATTTTGCCTTTGAGGCCCATAAAATAAGCAGAAGTTAAAAACATAGCATCTTCAAAACCTTGCAACAAAGCTCAGGGAGTGAGCGACTTATCCGACTTTCAAGCTATCTTGAAGATCGAAATCATAGTATCTAATTAAACACAAATTGCGGCTGCGTACCCCTTGTAAAAACTTTTACTCGATTTAAAAACCAAATACAGTTTTAGACAAACGGAAGCCCTACTTTGCTGCAGTAGGTAGCTTCCATGGACGCACATCCCAGTAGTGTACTGCGCGCTGTCAAGTACAGAACATCGACAGGAGGTCATTGCGATTCAGCACACTGGTCAAGAAGATCTCATGATGCATTTTACAAAAGTACAGATATAAGACTGTCAGAAATTATGTTAGACGTTGAGTTAAAATTGAAAAAATAAAATATTTGAAATACGTTAAGAATGCTATTTTATATATGAAACTGAATATCTTATGAAAAAACTGGTGTTTTTCCGAATTTTCATTTATTTCTCTAACTCCAGGTACGATTTGAATTATTTTTCAGTTCAGATTATATCAAGTCTTTAAACAACAAACGCTTTTTAAAGTATATTGTTCGGAAAGCGGTATTAAACGATTGTCAAATATTGACGTTCTATGCGTGAGAGCACAAAACTTGTAATTAACAGAATTCAGTATTTTCTTGAAAATTTTGAGCTCTTATTTTAGGAATTTATTATATCGTTTTGTGAACAACAACACACAAATTAATTCTGGGTCAAATTTTGTGAATTTCAGTATTTTCAGGTAATTCTATATTAAACATCAAGGAAGCCTGGGGTGGCTGAAAGACCCAATCCCTTAAATCAAGTTAAAAGAACGGAAAAAGTTTTTTAACAAAAAAAAACCCGGTCATCATAAAGAAAAACACAAAAAAATATTTCGAGATTCACATCAAATTTCGTTCCAAGGAATATTAATGATCAATGGCATGTTCAATGAATATGGGCATTTTGTAAATTGCCCTTTGTGTCATATGAATCATACTCATATACAAATTAAAATCCCTGCAAATGATGTTTTTTGTTTTTACCCCAGAAAACTGACTCGATAAAAACCGTTTTACTTGTGCGGGTTAAAGGTTGACGCGCAGAGTTTGGTTGTGATTGCAGCTTTATTTTCGGAATAAAAACCTCAAAATAAATATTTCTGTAAAAATCAAAATTTTTACAGAGATGGTGTTCCCGAAGGCAATTTCAGACGTATTGGCCATGAAGTTACGTGCAATTCAGAGAAAGTTGCATAATAAGAACCACAATTCAACCTGGAATATATTTGTTAGTTTCAGAACGACATCACACAAGGTTAAGTAGATTGTGGATTTTGAATATTACATTTTTAAAGGAATCTTGAAAATGAGAAGATAATGGAAAATAGGAAATATCAGCGGACTACAGTCGATGTGGGATTTGCCATCACACGAAAATTTGATTTTAGCTGGTTCCGACGCCGGTACTTCAGTTTAATATTTTGTTTGTAATTTAAAATTTTGTTATAATCATATTTTATCATAGTTTCTCGTTCTTTAACGCCGGTGAGCACAAAGCCTATATATAGGCCTTTTGCAATATTTAAAACACTTAAGAAAGCAAAAAACATCGATGAATGTTCGTTAATAATTATAACGAATTTGCAGAATGTCAAAAAATATATTTTTTTTGGGAATTTGTGTTAATATATTCGAGGGTTGAGTTTTTTGAGAGATTTTCTTCAATCTTCACTTCAAAATTAAAATTGCGACCGTATTGCGGTCAATATAAATTATGAAATGACCAGTTTTTAGGAAGTGTTTGTCATGGTTGAACACTCAAACAAGATTTAATGGTATAACAAGAACAGGATATTTTTTTTCAGAGCTGATATTCAAATTTTCAATTTTAAATTTCACGAGAAAATTTTAAATATTAAAGAAGATTCCGACGCATTAAGTATTGTAACGAGTCCTTGATTAGTATCTGACCCATAATAATATCAAGAAGTGTCCTAATTGCTTTGATATAGGGAAAATAACCCATTTTTTATGAAAAAATTGTGATTTTTTTTTAAATCAAATTATGACCTATTTAAAATAAGTTTTTGATTGATTAGTATAAGTCTTATATATGACCAATCAGAAAATGATGACATAAGGTCAGATTCCCTGTGGCCATCGATTACAATAGCCAAATAGTTGTGAACAACCCCTGGAGCTTGTATCCGTGATATGCTGTACTTCGCTCTTATAGATAAATTTTCTAGAACTATAAAATGGCAAAATTGCTAGAATATCAAATGTCGGATGCAAAAATATATCGTTGAACTTCCCTATATCAAAAGAAATTTGAAACCTCAACTACCTTGGCTTTCTGTATATACGCAGCTTGACAAAACAAAAGCCTATATATGGCTTCGTTGCCTGGCGAACTCTTTTTTTTCTGTGCTCACACGGGTTAAAACA
>SCLH01000574.1:356478-384731 GCA_004367855.1 Oikopleura vanhoeffeni | reverse complement strand
GATGTCAAAATATATTTTTTTTTTGGGAATTTTGTTAATATTACGAGGGTTGATTTTTTGAGTATATTTTCCAATCTTCACTTCAAAAATTAAGAATTGCGCCTATTGCGGGTCAATAAATATTAGAAATGACCAGTTTTTAGGAAGTGTTTTGTCTGGGTTGAATCACTCAAAACAAGATTACATTGGTAATATCAGGAACAGATATTTTTTTTTCAGAGTGATAACTTCAAATTTTCATTTTAATTTCAAGAAATATTTTTAATTTATTAAAGAATGAATTCGACGCATTAAATATTGTCAGAGCACTTGATTAGTATCGAACGGCCCATAAATAATCTCAAGAAGTGTCTCAATTGCCTTTATAGGGAAAAATACCACTATGTTTTATGAAAAAATTGTGATTTTTTTATTAATCAAAATTATGACCTATTTAAATTATATTGATTGGATTAATAAGTCTATATATATGACCAATCAAGAAAATGATGAATAAGGTCAGATCCCTTGTGGCCATCGATTACAATAGCCAAAATAGTTGTGAACAACCCTGGAGCTTGTTCACGTGATATGCTTACTTCGCTCTTATAGTAAATTTTCTAGAACTATAAAATCAAAATTCTAGAATATCAATGTCGGATGCAAAATATATCGTTGAACTTCCTTATGCAAAAAAATTTGAAACTCAACTACTTGGGTAGTTTTTTTTTTAGGGCTAACCCTTTATGAGATTACGGGAACCCGTAAATGCATCGGAAACCGGTTTTTTGGATTCACTGGCAATAAAAGTAATGTAGAATTTATGAATTGATTGACATCCGGGTTTACCGGATTAACAGAAGTATTTTTGTAGGTTCGAATTGGTGGGCCAGATTTTTTTTTTCTTAAATCTATTGTCCCCGTTTAATTTTTTTTAGTATTGTTATTAAATTCGTTTTATTTTCCAAAGTTAATTTCTCTGGATTTTTGTCTAAAACATTTATGGGGGTCCTTGTCGCAAATTGAAACTTTTGTTCACGACCGCTATAGGCTATATCATAGAAAATTAGCTTTTGACGCTTAATTTATTTAAAACAATGCGTCAGAAAGCATTTTTTTTTAATTTATGATATTTTTCAGAATTTTATTCAATTCAGATATTGTTCTATTTTTTTCATTTTGAGATTCTTAAAATAATTTTTCTCTTTTTTAATTTTTGATAGCTTTATTTATTTTCATTTTATAAAAGAAAATCTCTTTTGATTTTTTCATACTTTGACGTGATATGATGTTTTCATAAAAAGAATAAATAGAAGTATTAAAATAAAAAATAAATGAATTGAATAAAATTATGAAAATATCACAAATAAAAAAATTGCTTTTTTTCCGGATCGTTTAATTCATGCTATAGCGCTCGTAAAAGAAGTTTCAATTTGTGACAAGGACCCCAATAAGTGTTTTTTAACTCGGAAAATAAAATAATTTTGGAAAAAAAAAATTATCAACATTATTCTAAAAAATTGAGGGGGTCAATCGAAAATTTTCACCTTCATATTGTATTTATATTTAATTTTTTCGAAATATTTTGCCTTTTTATTTATTTTAATCATTGATTTTTCCAGGGTACCTCACGACCATCTCATTATCACGTCCTTTGGGATGATAATAACTTCAACGCTGATGAACTTCAAATATTGACTTATCAACTATGTCACACCTATGTTCGTTGCACCAGGTCTGTCTCGATTCCCGCCCCCGCATACTATGCGCATCTGGTGGCCTTCCGTGCTCGTTATCACCTCGTTGATAAGGATCACGATTCCGGCGAGGGATCTTTATTATCCGGCACGTCCGCACACGATTCTACTGGCCATTATCAAGCCATGGCAAATGCTGTCCAAGTTCACCCGTCTACCATGAGAACCATGTACTTTGCTTAATTTTTTTAAACGAGATCATTATATTGAATTACTACACTTGAATTTTTTAGGGTGGGCAAAATATTTGACTGTAATTTAACGCCGAAGGGGTTATTTTTCAAAAAAATATTTTGCTTGGGCAAAATTGAAATTTGACGCCGGAGGGGTCATCTTTTCAAAAAATATTTATTTGCACAAAAGCAATTTGACTTTAACTGTCAGATACTCGTGATTTTACATTGAAACCGATTATATAGGCGCTATTTTATATTGAAAAAGCCGTTAATGGCAACAAGATAAACTTCAGGGTGACTTTTTAAGACCAGGTTGTGAAAGTAGACGCTCAAGGATGTTTTATAGCAAAATTTCATTGCGTTTCTATTACTATGGCCATACTTTAAACAATCATGCTGAAAATTTATTAAAAACGTTTTTCAATCTAGGACTCGTTTTTTTGGTTCAGAATAGTGCGCTTTTATCTGATACCAATGTAATTTGATACCCTTTTTAAACATCTTAGCTGAAACAAAATCAGACCTTGCCTGCCCTAAGTTAATTTATATATATTTTATCCAAAATCACATAACACACAACCACCTTAGAAAGCGAGACTTTTTTCCTTATTGAATTTTATTTTTCCTATTATCCCGCTCTTTCGTTAAAACACTCATGTTTGTTCACAAATAATTCATGACTTATCATGAACATGTACTTATTTTTTTGGGGCTCTCTCCAGAATTAATCATGTGCTTTATTGTTTCCCACATCCCGGTGGAAGCGGGAGTATAGATATATCCCGGGTTTTGTCGCCCGTTTCCCACCTGGTCCCACAGTCTCAAAATCAGCAAATATTGTTCATAGCTCACCACCTTATTGTTCTTTTCCCATCAAAAAATATTCTTTAAATGCTGAAGAAATACGATTTTCTGCGCTTTCTGTCAAAGGTCCACCCTAATTTTTGATTTTAAAAGTAAGACTTATCCTAAACAAAATTCCAAAATATTTTTTTTTCGACCCTTTTTAGAATGCTTTTTTGATCTTAATGGTGGCTAAGGGTTAACTCTGGTAGCTATATCGTTAACCTATGACTAACCAGTATTAACGGCTCAATAAACTAAAAAGTACACAAGTTATAAGTAGAGCTACTAATGACACCAGATTTGGCCTAGAATAAGGGCGGCGGTACCTTTATCATGTATTTTGTAAAATTTTATAAAAAACAAAACAATTTTAATACTTTTTTCTGCACTTTTAAATTCTTTGTACAAAAAAAAAGAAATTTCTTTGCATTTTTATATAACCTTTAAATTATAAAACAAATTATATGATAAAGATACCTTCACCTAGAATAAGGTGGTTATATTTTTTTAATCTTCTTAAACTTATGGCTAACCTGGGCAATTATCAATAAAACGCCCGTTTGAGCCACATTTTGCTAAAGCGTTTTGTGACATTTTGAAATGATAGAGCCACCTTTTATCGCTCATTTTAAAATTCATTTTTGCCAGAAATCTCAATCTTTGCAAAGTCGACCATAATAGCGCAAAAAGAACAAAAAATGACTATAAAATTATAACGTTACTGTAAAAGTGTTACATATAAAAGTATGTAATTAAAACAAAACCTTCATAATCAATTTTTATCTAAGCCACTGTGTTACTGTTGGTAAATTCCAAGAGCAGTCTTTTTTTTATTCATACGAACTCGTCATTTACTCCTGGTCGCCCTCCGATAACGAATAACCCATACGTTTTTTGGTCCATTTTTCGGTGACTAAAGTCTATTCTGTAGAGCTGTAAACAACGAGCAGTAAAAAATGAATTTGGCGCGTACTCACACCTTTACACATCAGCATATAAAATGTTCTTAATGATGAATATTTTTTGATTACAGTTACAAAACAGCTGGTGTTTTTTTCACTTCACTTTCGCCTTTTTGTAGTCCAGTTATACTATATATTGTCAAATACAGTTTTAACTATGCCGCTAAATGTTAACAATAAGTCTACTGATAACTTACGGCCGGTACTGATTCGTTATCCATAAGTTGCCAAACCCCACGCTGATTTTTTAATACAGTATAGTTCGGTTAGTAGGACTCAACAATTTTCAAAGAAACTAAAATTGATTTTTTTCTTCTAAAAAATGGTGGTTTTTAAAATGTTATTACATGTAGTATAAAAAACTTTTTTATGTTTTTATACAATTAAAAATCCATGCGAAAGATACCTCCGCCAAAAAAAAATTACTATTTTTTTTACGAGGACACATCAACACATTTTAATTTTTTTAATATGACGCAACGTTTCGCCTGGATTTGCTCTTATGAAGAAGCTCGAGTCCTACCTAACGAACTTTATTGTAATATTGTGAAGTAAACTGATAAACTACCCTTCTATCGAGATTTTAATTTTTTAAATATTTTACCTTGTATTCCAAATTGAAAATTACATTAAATTTATATCCCGCCTAAGTTTTTTTTTAACTTTATTCCCTAGTGCCCAAAATATATAACCACGATATATGGAAGCTTTCACTATTCCTATAGCCAGTTTTTAAAACTGAAGACGACTTCATTACTTCCAAAACAGTGTTTTTTTTGCAACACCACAAAATTTTAGTCGCAGTTAAAAACCGAAAATAACAGAGCTCAAAAGTAGATCTACCCACTGTGATTGTAATTTAACGAAACCCCCCCCCACTTAGTCAAAATTAGTACGCAAACACCCATATCCTCATACTGCATCGTTCATATAGTTATCTTCTAATTGGCCTGTATAGATTAGATGCATAATAATTGATCAGTTGCACTGTTGGTTTTAAATACCAACAGTAGATTTTGGGTTCTTATTTTTGGGTTTGCAATTAAAATCAAACCAGACAAAAAAGATAATTTTATTTCACGACTGAAATTGATCGTTGTCTACTGTAAGCTTTTCATTGCCATTATATATTATTTCAAAGTATTTTTAACACGACATCTATCTATTTTTTTAAGCGAAAAGATAAAATTTACGAATTTTTTACTCCGGTTTGATTAGTTAATACACTAAGATAAGAGCTTTTCATAGGACGCGAACGAGCTTCACCTTTCAGCCATTTTTCTTCAATTAAATTATAAAAACGCTTAAATTTTTATAAATTATTTTAAACAATTTGACTAAAAGTTGGAGCCCGTTCGCGTCCTTTTAAAAGCTATCTACTGTATTGTATTTTGCTACACTTAGGGGTCAGAATAACAGGATTAAAAAAATTATTCTGATTTGTAAAATATTTCAGTATATAACTAAAAAGACCCTGGCGCATCAACCCTTTTCTATCAAAAAAATATACATAAGGTGTCTGGGGATCTTCTTAGATATCCATTATGATGGCCAGGTGCTTAAAAAAAATTTCCTATTATTTTTAAAACAAAATGGATATAAGCAGATGAAAAATTCTTCGCAATAATAATTTGGTCTAGAAAGGGATTGTATCAGAGTAAAATATCGAAATGACCATTTTATTCTGCAATCCCATTTTAATTGCAAGCCCTTATTCTCTCGGTCACCGATGACTCATAGTTACGAATCATAGTAAATCGAAGTAGTGACGAACTTAACTGTGCCTAAAATATCCTGGTTGTCTATAAATTGGCATAACCCGGTTTTTATAACGCAGTGTCAGTGCTACGACCCTTTTAGGGTAGAATGGTGTATTCGATTTGTGTATACTATTTTACCCGCAAAATTACTTCTTCCTATTGCAAAGAAATTTCGAATAATCGGAAATATTCCATGTTTTTATACGGGCTAACGATTACCTAAAGTATTTTGTTTGGCGTTATCGGGGCGGCTAGGGTGCTGACTTTGGCGTTATGTGAACGCCACCCCTTACAGTGGTAACCACCAGGTGGCTTCTCGTTATTCTGCTTTTATTTCAGAAACATATTTTTTGTCAATTTTGCATTTTAGAAAATAAAAACTTCTGCTTAACAAAGCTCTTTTTATCGATTACACACCACATGCACACCCTTATATACAGATATATACAATACAGTGGGTGCGACCAATGGGCAACACACGAGCTTTTGGCCAAAAGTGTTGCCCTCACTGTTGCCCATTGGCATCATTTTAGCCCAATTTCGGCATCAATTTGGCTCAAAAGTGTTGCTCATTGGTCTCACCCACTGTACTTTATCCTAGACTGCGGTTGGGACCAAGTTAACCGCACCGATCACTTTTATGAGAGCTTTGGCCACGAATATAAGCATCAGCATCATATATTGGTATCAAACTTTACCCAAAGATTATAATATAAAACTTTAAAATTATAAAAATGAGATAATATCGTGAATTTATAGTAAAATGAAGCTTTAGACATTTGAATCTGTACAAAACAAGCTAGATGATCAATTCACTATAGTCATTTTAGTGGTGAAGGTATCCTTAGCATGGATTTTTTAATTCTCAAATTGCATGAAAAACGAAAAAAAATATTAAATTTTTTTTGCAAATTCTTTCCAAAAAATTTGTAAATATTTTTGCGTTTGAAATCTTATTTAAAACACAATTATGCTAAAGATACCGTCGTCCTATTTACCAGTCTTTGGTCCATATATATTGCCCGAGTTCAAAAAATGTTTTGCACTCAAAATAAGAGGAAATAGTGAATTTAGCATTGTACGCGCTTTTACCAATTCTAAAGTAAAAACTGCATTATATAATAAAATCACGATTTTATTTCATCGTTAGAATTGATAGCTGATATTTTTAATCTTTTCTCCAGTTTTTGAATAAAATTTTACAAAGGATTCTCAGCATATAAATATAGTGGAGCATATGCAAGCGATTTTCGAATAGTTTTTACATGCCCTCACAGGACTTCATATCATTATTTGTATCGAAATATGACCCTCATGGCTTATTTTTAATCACAACAAACTTTTAAAAATTGCTTATTGACCCCTTATTTAAATCGCAAAGTTATTCGCTATGTTTTTTCTAATAATTTTTTAAAGCTACTACAATCATTAAATTTTCAATTAACCCACAAATAGAACAGACTCAATTTAGGAGATTCCGCAATATCTACTCGTTCAACTGTTTTGTGGTATCTTGCCCAAATTAAATAAAATATTTTGGTGGTCCTCCTTAAATATGGTGACGAGTGTATTTTGCCCACAAAAAAATTCCCAAACAATTGGCTCGGGTTCACAGTTCCGAAAATCTTCACCAACTTTCTTTTTTGAAATGAAAGTGAATTAGACGCTACCGCTCAATATTGACCTGCATACAGCCGGTGAAATAGCGGCATGTGTTAAAACCGACTGCAATGTACTCTTATTCCGTCTAATAAAAGAGGGTCAACGTTAGGACACTCAAACGATGGCACTTAATGTTCTAGAATCTATCAAATTTACTTACTCTTGTTGCCTGTCCAGGCAAAAAAATCAAGTCAGACATATAAGAATGTTTTTTTTGCGATTCGTTGCAATAAGTGCATAAAAATACATTTTCTGATCATAACATACAACAACCATCAATTAGACTTTAGGCTGGCACTTTGTTTTTAAGCATTTCAGAGCTTGGATCTAGATAAACGTATAGCTCGCGAAGGGAGGAAATTTATCTTAATCCTGCCTCACTGGAGCCTAAAACTCTGTAATTAGTGATAATCGATTATTCCGTAAAATACCGCTTTTCATTGTCATTTCAGATCGAATAGATTGTGAATTCAATAATATTGCTGCAATATGGTATTTTAACTAAATTTAACAAATTTATGCCAGTTGATCATCCTAGAGTTAATTTTAATAAATTTCAACTATATTTACAAAAGAGATATTTTAGTTTTTGAAAGTTCTGTATTTATTATGAAAATCAGGCGTAGGTATCTTTCGCAAGGATTTTTGTTTTAATTTTGAAATAGCTTAAAACCCCATGAAAAATTGATAGAAAAAATCGAGTCTTTAGTTTTTTTGTGAAGTTTTAGAATAACAAAAAAAAACGATGTGAAATATTCGCCCGCCTGATAGTTAGTTTCCATATTTTTCTATAAGGGCAAACCAATAAATTTCTAAAATTGAGCAATAGACTAACAAAAAAAGTTGGTGCAGCATTTCTAACGAATTATACAGCCTAGCGCCAAATTCGATCGCTTCAAATATCCTTTTTTTTAATTCTCAAAATGGGTTACTGTTGATTTCAAATTATCGAAATTTAAGTATTTTGGCCTATAATTACAATTAGCAAAAATGCCTGAAAATCGTTGATATCTTGAAAGCGACGTCGATGTTGGCCGCTAGGCTGTATAATCGTTAGAAATGCTTGCAAGACTATCTTTTTGTCTAGCCTATTGCTCAATATTTAGAATTTATTTGGTTTGCCCTTATAGAACACTATGGAAGACGATACCTATAAGGCGGGCGAATATTTCACATCGTTTTTTTTTTGTTATTCTACTTCACTAAAAACTAAGACTCGGATCTTGTTCTAATCATTTTTCATGGGTTCTTAAGCTATTTCAAATTAAAACAAAAAATCCTTGCGCGACAGTATCCTACCGCCCTGATTTTCATAAATATACCGACGTTCCACAAACTAAAATATCTCTTTTGTAAATTAGTTGAATTTATTAAATTAACTCTAGGATTGATCAACTGGCATCAATTTGTTAAATTTAGTTAATATCCCATATTGCGCCTTTATTGATTCACAATCTATTCCTCTGAATATGGACATGAAAAGCGGTATTTACGGAATAATCGATTATCACTAATTACAGAGTTTTAGGCTCCAGTGAGGCAATTAAATAAATTCCTCCTTCGCAGAGCTATACTTTATCTAGATCCAAGCTCTGAAATGCGTTAAACAAAAAGTGCCAGCCTAAAGATCTATTGATGGTTTTACTGTTATATCAGAAAAATGTATTTTTTGCACTTATTGCAACGAATCGCAAAAAACATTCTTATATGGTCTGACTGAATTTTTTTGCCCTGGCAGGCTAACAAGTAAGTAAATTTGATATGATTCCTAGAACAATTCATGCCATCGTTTGAGTGTCCCTAACTTGACCCTCTTTTATTAAAACGGAAAAAGAGTACAATAGCAGTGCGGTTTTAACACAGCCGCGTATATTCAGCCGGCTGTATGCAGCACATATTGAGGCGGTGCGTTCTAGATTCACTTTCATTTCAAAAAAAAAGTTTGAAGATCTTTCGGAACTTGAACCCGAAGCCAATTGTTATGGATTTTGTGGGGCAAAAAATAACACTCGTCCACCAATTTATAGGAGGACACACCAAAATATTTATTTATTTGGCAAGATACCACAAAACATGAACGAGATAGATATAATGCGGAATCTACCTAAATTGAGTCTATTCTATTTGTGGTTAATTGAAAATTTAATGATTGTAGTAGCTTTAAAAAATTATTAGAAAAAACATAGCGAATAACTTTGCGATTTAAAATTAAAGGCGGTAATAAGCTTTTCTACACGTTTGTTGTGAGTAAAAAATAAGCATGAGGGTCATTTTTCGATACAAATAATGTATGAAGTCCTGTGGGGCAGGTTGTCACAAACTATTCCGAAAGAGGGGCGCTTGATATTGCTCCATATTTTATATGCCTGAGGAATCCTGTTGTAAATTTTATTCAAAAACTGGAGAAAAGATTAAAAACGTTAATTACGCTATCAATATTCTAACGATGGAAAATTTAACGTCGTGAGTTTATTAGTTAATGCCAAGTTTTACTTCTAGAATTGCGTGGTAAACGCGGCGTACCAATGCTTTAAAGTGCAACGTATTTTTCCTCTAATTTTGGAATGCAAACATTTTTTGAACTCCGGGCAATATATATGGACCAAAGATGGTAAATAGGACGACGGTAGCTTAGCATAATTGTGGTTTAAATAAGATTTTTCAAACGGCAAAAATATGTTACAAAGGTTTGGTTTTGGAAAGAAATTTGCAAAAAAAAATTTAGAATTTTTTATCTTCGTTTTTCATGCATTTGAATGAAAAAATCCATAACTACGGATCACCTTCACCATACAATGACCTATAGTGAATTGATCAGTCTAGCTTGTTTTGTACGATTCAATGTCAAAGCTTCCGTTTACTTAGCATTCCGATATTTCTCATTTCTTATAATTTTAAAGTTTTATATTATATCTTTGGCTGTAGTTTTGATACCACGTATATGATGTGATGCTTATTTCGTGCCAAAGCTTCATTAAAAGTGATCGGTGCGGCTTAATTTGGTCCCAAACCGCAGTCTAGGTAAAGTCAGTGGCGTGAGACCAATGGGCTACAGTGACTATGGCCAACAGTGGACCACATGAGCACATGTGAGACACATGAGCACACTTTAGCCAAGATTGGTGCCCGAACATTCGGGCTAAAATGATGCCCAATGAGGCAACCAGCGTGAGGGCAACACTTTTGGCCCAACAGCTCGTGTGTTGCCATTGGTCGCACCCACTGTCATTGTATAATCTGTAGTAGGGTGTGCATGTGGTGTCGTGAATCGCATTTTAAAAATAGCTTTGTAAGCCAGAAGGTTTTTGTCTTAAAATGCAAATTGACACGAACTATGATTTCTGAATAAAAGCAAATAAGGACCCTTGTGTTACCTGTAAGGGGTGGCGTTCAATAAACGCCACAGTCACACCTAGGCGCCCCGATAACGCCACAAAAACTGTAGTAAATCGTTAGCCCGTATTTAAAATGGAATTTCCGATTATTCGAACATTTTCTGGTGCATTCGGGAAGAAGTAATTTGCGGGTAAAATATATACAAGATCGATACACATTCTACGCCTAAAAGGGTCGTAGCACTGGAGCACTGCGTATATAAAAAACCGGGTTATGCCAATTATAGCAACCAGGATATTTTGGCGACAGTTAAGTTCGCACTACTTCGATTTACTATGTTTCGTAACTTGAGGTCTCGGTGACGGAGAGACTGAAGGGCTTGCATTTAAAATGGATTGCAGAATAAAGGTGCATTTCGATATCTTTCTCGTGAGTACAATCCTTTTAGACCAAATTTATATTTGCGAAGAATTTGTTCATCTTGCTTATATCCATTTGTTTTAAATGAATAGGAATTTTTTTTTAAGCCACCTAGCCTCATTTTAGACTGGATATTCTGAGAGTCCCGGACCCTTTGTATATTTTTTTTGTAGAAAGGGTTGACTGCGCCGCGGGTCTTTTAGTTATATACTGAATATTTTACATCAGAAGTATTTTTTAATCCTGTATTCTGACCCTAAAGTGTAGCAATACAATCAGATAGACTTCTTAAAAGGACGAACGCGGGCCTCCACTCTTTTAGTCAAATTTTGTTAAAGATATTATTAAAATTTAAGTTTTTATTATTATTGAAGAAAATGGACTGGAAGGTGAAAGCTCTTCGCGTCCTATGAAAAAGCTTTTTCTTAGTGTCTTAACTAATCAAACCGGAGTTAAAAATTCGGTAATTTTATTTTTCGCTTATAAGAAAATAGCTAGATGTCGTGTTTTAAAATACCTTGATGAATATATTAATGGCATGAAAGCTTACGTAGACAAGGCATCAATTCAGTCGTGAAAGTAAACTTATTTTTTTGTCTGGTTTGGATTTTAATTTGCAACCCAATAAAAACCCAAATCTTCATGTATACGGTATTTAAACCAACAGTGCACTTGACTAAGTTATTATGCAGCTAATGCTAAATAGCGCACATTAGAAGATAACGATATGAATAACGATGTAGTACTGAGGTATGGGTGTTTGGTTACTAATGTTTGACTGGGTGGGGGGGGTTTTCGTTATTACAATCCACGCGAGGTTAGATCTACTTTCTGAGCTCTGTTATTTTCGGGTTTTTAACTGCGACTAAATTTTGTGGTATGTTGCAAAAAAAGACCTGTTTTGGAAGTATGAAGTCGTCTTGCAGTTTTAAACAAATGGCTATAGGCTAGTAGGCTTCCATATATACGTGTTAGTATATTTTGGGCATTAGGAGATGAAGAGTTAAAAAAATTGTCATGGGCGGATATAATATTAAGTGTATTTCACATTTGGATAGAGGTAAAGTATATTTAAAAATTAACATCTCGACTAGAAGGCCGTTGTTTTCAGGCTACTTTCAATTATCATAAAGTTGTGTAGGAGGCTGCGAGTTGCTTCTTAAGAACATCCAGGGAAACCGTTGCGTGCAATATTAAAAAAATGAAATGTGTTGTGTGTCCTTCGTAAAAAAATAGATTTTTTTTTGGGAGGTATCTTTCGCATGGATTTTTTAATTGTATGGAATAACATAGAAAACGTTTTTTATACCTACATGTAATGACATTTTAAAGAACACATTTTTCAGAGGAAAAAAAAGTCAATTTCTGTAGTTGCTATCTGTGAAATATGTGTGAGTCACTAACCGAACTAATACTGGTATTAAAATCAGAGTTGGTGTTTGGAAGCTTATGGATAAGGAATCAGACCGGGCCCGTAGAGTTATCAGATAGGACCTTATGTTAAGATTTAGCCGAGGCATAGTTAAATGTATTGACATATATAGTAGTCAACTGACTACAAAAAGGCGAAGTGAAGTGAAGATACACCAGCGTAGTTTGTAACGTGTAATCAGAAAATATTCTCATGGGAAATTTTATATGCTGATGTGTAAGGTGTTGAGTACGCGCAAATTTCTTTTACTGCTCGTTGTTTACAGCTCTAAGAATAGACTTTAGTGCACCGAAAATGGACCAAAAAACGTAATGGGTTAGTCTTTCGAGAAGGGCGACCAGGAGTAAGATGACGAGTTGTGATGAAAAAAAGATGCGCTTGGAATTTTACAACGACGTGGGCTGTAGATAAAAATGCTGATTATGAGGTTTTTGTTTATATTACACTATTTTTAGTGTAAACACTTTACGAGTAACGTTGAATTGTTATAGTCATTTTGTTCTTTTGCGCTATTATGGTCGACTTTGCAAGAGTGGTTTGTGGCAAAATGATTTTTTAATGGGCGATAAAGGTGGTTATCCTTCAAAACAGTCACAACGCTTTAGCCAAATGTGGCTCAACGGGCGTTTGATCTGATACTTGCCCCAGGTTAGCCATAGTTTGAGAATTAACAAAATATACCCACTTATTTAGAGTCGAACGTACTTTATCATACTATTTGTTTATAATTTCAAAGGTTATTACCATGCAAGAATGCTTTTTTTTTCTGTAGCAAAGATTTTAAAAGCTGCAGAAATACAACTATTAAATGTGTTTTGTTTTTTATAAAATTTTACAACATACATGATAACGAGTCCGCCGCCTTATTCTAGGCAATCTGGTGTCATCTAGTAGCATCCTACTTATACACTTGTGTACTTTTTGTTATAGCGTCTAATACTGAGTTAGTCATAAGGTTAACGATAGTAGCTACAGAGTTAACCTTAGGCCCATTCAAGATCCAAAAAAGAATTCGTAAAATAGGGTCGAAAAAGAACTATTTTGGATTTTGTTGGAGTTTACCTTTTGACACAAATCAAACTTGGGTGGACCTTTGACGAAGCGGCAGGAAAATCGCTATATTCTTAGCCATTTAAACGAATTCTTTTTGTGAAAGCAACCATAAGGTGGTCAGCTATGACAATATTTTGCTTGGATCTTTGGACTGGGGACCAGGTGGAACGGGGCGAACAACCCGGATATATCGTAGTCCCGTTCCACCGGGATGTGGGAACCCTACAGCATACATGATTCAATTCTAGGGAAGCGCCCAAAAATAAGTTACCATGTTCGTGCATAGTCTGATCTAATATTGTGAACAGACCATGAGTGTTTTACGAAAAGCGGATATAAGGAAAAATACAATTCGTAAGAGAAAAGGTCGTCGCCTTTCTTAAGGTGGTTGTGTGTTATGTGAGTTTTGGTATAAACACTATATATAAATTAACCTAGGGAGGCAAGGTCTGGATTTTGTTTCAGTCTAACTGTTTAAAAGTCGGGTTATCAATTATCACTTGGTATCAGGATAAAAAGCGCACTATTCTGAACCACAAAACGTAGTCCTAAGTTGCAAACGTTTTTAATTAATTTTCGCACTAGATTGTTTAAGTATGGCCATCAGTATAGAAGCAATAAATTTTGCTATAAATCCTTGAGGATTCTACTTTCATCTGGTTCTTAAAAGGTTCCCCCACCCCTTTTGAAGTTTTTTCGTGTTGCCATTTTAAACGGGGCCCTTTTTTATTTTTCAATTATAAATGCGCATTCTTAATCGGTTCAATGCTAAAATCACGAGCAGTATCTGACAGTTAATTCAGAATTGCTTTTTGTGCAAATAAGTATTTTTTGAAAGATGGACCCCTCCGGGTACAATTTTCATTTTGGCCCAAGCAACATATTTTTTTGAAAATACCTTCGGCGTGTAAATACGTGCACATATTTGCCCACCTAAAAATTCAGTGTGATCGTAATTCATAATAATGATCTCGTTTAACAAATTAAGCGAAAGTACTTGGTTCTCATGGTTGACGGTGGACTTGACGCATTTGCCATGGGCTGATATGGCCAGATAGATCGTGTGGCGGGTTGCCGGATATTAACGATCCCTCGCCGGACACGTGATCCTTATCACGAGGTGATACGCAGGCAAGGCACCGCATGCGCATGTATGGGGGCGGGATCATGCAGGACCTGGGCACGACATTAGGTGTGAATAGTTGATAGTCAATAATTTTGAAGTTCAGCCGTTGAAGTTTTCTCCTCCACAAAGGACCGGTGATAATGAGCATGGTCGTGAGGTACCCTGGAAAATCGATGATTGAAATAGACTAAAAAGGCAATATATTCGAAAAAATTAATATAAAATTCAATACAATATGAAGGAGAAATTTTCATTTTTTAGAATTAATGTTGATAATTTTTTTTTTTCCGATTATGTTATGCTTTCCGGTTAAACATTTTTGGGTCCTTTGTCACAATTGAACTTCTTTACGAGCGCTATCGGCTATAGACCTATCGCCTTGAATTAAACGATCCGGAAAAAGCATTTTCTTTATTGGATATTTCAAATTGTTAAGTTCAATTCATTTATTTTTATTTTATACTTCTATTTATTCTTTTGTTATGGAAACCTCACATATCACTGTCAAAAAGTATGAAAAAAATCAAAGAGAATTTTCTGTTATAAAATTTGAATAAATAAGCTATCAAAATTAAAAAAAAGAGCAATTTTTTTAGAATCTCAAAATGAAAAAAGCTTATAGCAACATATCTGGAATTGGCATTAAATTCTTGAAAATACTCATAAATTAAAAAAAACTGCTTTCTTGACGCATTGGTTTTTTAATTAAAATTACGCGTCAAAAGGCTAAATTTTTCTGCTGGATATAGCTCATACGGTCGTTGGAAATCACAAGTGGTCAATTGCCGCAAGGCCCCCCATAAATGTTTTGACAAATCCAGAGAACATAAATTTTGGAAAATGAAAACGATTTAAATAACAATTCTAAAAAAATTAACGGGACAATCGAGCAAAAATGTTTTAACCCGTGTGAGCACAGAAAAAAAAGAGTTCGCCAGGCAACGAAGCCATATATAGGCTTTTGTTTTGTCAAGCTGCGTATATACAGAAAGCCAAGGTAGTTGGGTTTCAATTTTTCTTTTGATTTAGGGAAGATTCAAACGACTATTATTTTTGCATCCGGACATTTGATATTCTAGCAATTTTGACCATTTTATAGTTCTAGAAAATTTATCTGATAAGAGCGAAAGTAAGCTATCACGTGATACAAGCTCCAGGTGGTTGTTTCACAACTTATTTTTGGCTATTGTATCGATGGCCACAGGGAATGCTGACCTATGTCATCATTTTGCTTGATTTGGTCATTATTATAAGACTATCTAATCAATCAACTTATTTTTAAATAAGGTCATAATTTTGATTAAAAAAAAACATCACAATTTTTTTCTAAAACATAGGGTTATTTTTCCCTATTCAAAGGCAGATTGGACACTTCTTGAGATTATTCTATGGGGTTCGATACTATCAAGTGCTCTTGACAATACTTTAATTGCGTCGGAATTCTTTCTTTAATATTTAAAATTTTTCGTTGACATATTAAAATTGAAAATTTTGAAGTTATCAGCTTTCTGAAAAAAAATATCCTGTTCTGTGTTAATATTACCATTGTAATCTTGTTTTGAGTTGATTCAACCCATGGACAAACACTTTCCTAAAAAGCTGGTCATTTTCTAATTTTATTGACCCGCAATACGGTCGCATTTAATTTTTGAGTGAAGATTGGAAAATTCTCAAAACTCAACCCTCGATATATTGAACACAAATTTCCCAAAAATATATTTTTTTTGACTTCCTTGCAAAATTCGTTATAATTTATTGAACGAGACGATTCTCGATGTTTTTTTGCTTTTTAAGTGTTTTAAATATGCAAAAGGGCCTATAGGCTTTGTGCTCACCGGGTTTAAAGAACGAGAAACTATTAAAATGATGATTATTACAAATTTTAAATTACCCAACATATTAAACTGAAGTACCGGCGTCGGGAACCAGTACATCCAATTCAGTTGATGGCAAATTCCCACATCGACTGTAGTCGCTGATATTTCCTGATTTTCATTTATCTTCTCCGATTTTGTCAGATCTCCTTTAAAAATGTAATATCAAAATCCACAAGTTACTTACCTTGGTGTGATGTCGTTTGAACTACAAATGATATTCCAGGTTGATATTCGTGGTTTCTATTATGCAAGCTTCTCGACTTGCACGTACTTCATGGGCCAATTACCGTCTGGAATTGCCTTCGGACATCCATCTCTGAAAATTTTGATTTTTTTTACAGAAATATTTATTTTGAGGTTTTTCTTATTCCGAAAATAAAGCTGCATCACAACCAAATCTGGCGTAACCGTTTACCCGCACAATGTAACGTTTTTATCGAGTCAGTTTTCTGGGTAAAAACAAAAACACATCTATTTGCAGGAGATTTTAATTTTGTGATATGAGTATGATTCATTCACAAGGGCAATTTACAAACTGCCATATCATTGACATGCTTGGAGTCATTGAAGTATTCGTGAACGAAATTTGATGGTGTTCGAATATTTTTTTGTGTTTTTCTTATGAGACGGGTTTTTTTTTTTTTTTTTTTTTAAAAACTTTTTCCGTTCTTGTTTAACTTGATTTAAGGGATTGTGGTGCTTCGGCCACCCCAGGCTTCCTTGATGTTTAATTATAGAATTACCTGAAATACTGAAATTCCAAAATTGACCCAATTTAATTTTGTGGTTGGTTGTTCACAAAACGATTAGTAACATTCCTAATAACGAGCTCAAAATTTTCGAAAATACTGATTTCTTGCTGTCTAATTTGAAAATGTTTTGTGCTCTCGCGCATAGAACGTCAATATTTGCATCGTTGTCATACGCTTTCCGAACCATTTTCTTTAAAAAGCGTTTGTTGTTTAAAACTTGATATGATGACTCTGAACTGAAAAATTAATTTCAAATCGGATCCTGGGAGTTGAGAAAAAATGAAAATTCGGAAAAACACCAGTTTTTTTCTAAGATATTCACGTTTCATATTAAAATAGATTCTTAACGTATTTTCAATATTTTATTTTTTTTTCACATTTTAACTCACGTCTAACTATTTCTGACAGTCTTATATCTTTACTTTTGTATAACTGCATCATGAGATCTCTTGACCGTGTGCTTCGAGATCGTCAATGACTCCTGTCGATGTTTCTGTACTCTGACGCGCGCGTAAACTACTGGGAAGTGGCGGTCCATGGAAGCTACCTACGCAGCAAATAGGCTTCCGGTTTTGTCTAAACCTGTATTTGGTTTTTTTTTTAAATCGGTGAAAGTTTTTACAAGGGTTGTCGCAGCCGCATTTGTGTCTTAATTTAGATCTATGATTTCGATTTCAGATAGCTTGAAGTCGGCATAGTCGCTCACTCCCTGGCTTGTTGCAAGTTTTGGAGATGCTTGTTTTTAACTTCTGGCTTATCTTTATGGGCCTCAAGGCAAATTGTAAAACATTTTTTTATCTGTTCTGTTTTTTTCTCGATTATTATGGTTTTGTAATGTTATTCAAACAGTACAGGTTGAAATTTTTTTGGTTTCCCGGTTAACGCAAGAGAAGGTCTTTCGAAATTTTGGTTCCAAATTTTCCTGGCACCAATTGTTTTTTCTATTTTTTAGCGATTGTAAGCGGTAGTCGGTTCCTCGAAACTTTGTAACGTTAATACAGAATCCGACTCTATGGTTCAATAGGAAAAGGTATCTGAACCAAATTTGCACACAGATGTATATCCCGATACCCATTCTCGATTTGGAATAGAAATATTTAAAGTCTTGCACTACCCTAGGGAGCGACACCGGGTCAGATTTCTAAGTTTTTCACGGTCTTCGAATTAACGAAAAAAAAACGGAAGAAATCTTTACAGCGAGAATTAAAGGCAAGAATTATAAAATTAAAAATATGAACTTTATTTTGCGGTGTAACTACCGGTACTTGGTTTAAATTACCGGTTTCACCTCTTCGGTAGTTCGGTAAGTTAGCCCATGTTTTTTTTCGTGTTCTCCTGAAAATTTGACATCTTAAAGTGCCCGAAATTGACTTGGGGACGTCCGGGGAAAAACTTTTGGAAAGATTTCGGTCAGTCTTTGCAAAAAGTCTCGCAAAATGAAATTTAATTTTCACAAATTTTTTTTTAAAATTCTTTATTTCAAAGTGGCAAATGTTTTGTGGAATCGCGTTCATCTACTTCTGACAAATCAGTAAATGGAGTTTTATATGCTAAAAATCAAGTTAGTCTCTAGGGCGTTTTTTAACGTCCATTTCTGACCACTAGATGCCAAAACTTTTTTTTTGACCGGATCGTTTTTTTTTCAGAGCACCCCCGTGAGATCAGCTTCTGTATTTCAACTCTGTAGCTTCTCTCGTTCGTTTACGGTGCGCTCCCTAATACCTCATAGTTATTAACCGGTTAAGAAGAAAGTATTACAGGGGATCAAGACTTTGCTTGCACAGTCCGAAAAACACAAACTTCTTCAAATATCCCCCCTGTATTAGATCCCAACATTTCCTGCTTTTAATGTGGGGTGTTAGTTTGTTTAAATTGATAAAATCGTTTGCATGGAAATTTTCCAAACGAAATTTTTGATGCCAGTGGGTTTTGTTAAATTACAAATAAAAATCATTATACGGAAGATGCTGGCCACCGTGAACAAAGTTATGGATATAACAACCTAGAATGTCAGTATTTTACACCACACTCCTAACCGCGTTACTATTAAAAAAATAGCGACGTCGAACCTCAATTATAACATACCTCAGCTGGTGGGTGTATCACATCGGGCTCCTATGAATGATGGTTCTGGAAATTTATACGGTCGCATGTTTGGCCACCAAAAGGATTGTTAGCTTCCCGCCAGATTTCACTTAGTCTTTAAGCACAAGTTTGACAATTTGTTTGGCGGCGAGTTTTGTTCACATTTTCTGACCTGGACACACGGTGGCGGATACGAGACACGTGTCACCTACGCGTTTTACCTCGGCCGTAACGGGCGTTTGCTGGCAGGACCCACCACGCATTACTGCAGGTTGGTGAGTGTTCTCAAGTATTTTGACATAGGCTCCACTTGATCAGAGCTATAAATAATTTAAACGATGCTTATTGAAGGGGGTATCTTCGGCATGTCATTCTTTTACTTGAACGTCTGCACCAAAAACGTTAAGAAAAGCTAAATATTATTGCTCTCAACCGTTGTGAGCTAAAAATAAGTTATCAGGCGTCAAAGCTTTGAGACCAGTGGACAATGAAATTCACTGGATTATCGACATGTGCTGATTGATTGGGACCTGTCTCAGTTATCGACGCCTTTGATGAAATTCGACGCCCATGGAGGCATTTTCGATATCGGCACTGCAATTTGGCGTTGTTTAGAAGCCTCAGTTGAATTTCAATCTTTCTTCTACATAAAGAAGTTGAAAGTTATATTTTTTTATCCGAAATTTCATTCTGATTTTTATTTTTGCAAAATAGTTTGAAAGAGCGGTATTTTTTGAACCCAATGGGTCAGAAAGGTTCACCTTTCTTGAACCCTTGGTCTGAGTTGAAAGTATTTTGTGAAAACCCGACGTCTGATGATTATGCGTAATATGGATGTTCGAGGAATTTACTGAGCTGCACAGTGTAATAATTTATTGCTGCATACGTAGGGTCAATACCGGGGATCTTATCTGCAAAACTGAAGCCCCTCCAGTAGCAGAATTTAATTTCGAAACTTATTCGGTCATTTTGATGAAAAAAATGCCGTGTTACGCGAAACGACTGACAACGCGCATAGATTTTGACCCTACGGCATAATTTTTGCCTATCCGCTGTGCGTCCCGTGCAGTCGGTTATTCCTCGACCACCTTTCTGCGTAATCATGCACGTTGGCGTTTTCACAAATGTTTCATCAGACCAGATTTGAGGTCAGAGAAGAGTTAAACTTTTTCTTACCCCACCAATGGCAATCTTATATTGAATTACGGAGCCTCCTGGTCGTTTTTTGCTAGATTTTAGCCAATTTTAAATGATTCGGCGTTTGAAACGCCTTTATCGATTAGTCGTAGATTGTCAAACTGAGCCAACTCTCCAAGAGATGAATAAAAGTAACAACATGGTTCCAAATTTGACCATTGTGGGTTCAATTTTTTAAACAAAACTGCTATTTAAAACATTTCCGTAAATTCCGAATATTCAGAAAGAATGGTCGATTTTGGCTAATTTTTTTATTTTATTTATTCACATATATTTTGTGCTCAGTCTTGAGCTATCTAAGAATGTTATTGGCTGAGTCGTTATCAACGCGAATTGATTTAAACTTGTTCGGCTAAAAATCTAGCACAACACAGGAGGTCCGTATTCTTTTATACTAAGGACAAAATACGATTGGCCAGGATTTGGAAAAAGCGTTTACCGTTTGGGGAAGCAAGATTACCCCTATCACGTGATCACTAGCACACAGGTTGTTCTTCAATTATTATAATTATTTTTCCCAATCAAGCACTATAAACATATATTATTTACTTTGTGGGTATATGCAAGTAATCAAGTCACTGTGGTCAATTTTTCATTGTTGAAGTTATTTTAATACTAAGGTATAAAGTAAATGGAAAACTTTCAAAAGACATTTTGAATTGCCTTGCCGAGAAAATATCTGTCTTAATACAATCAATGGTATTCTAATTATTATGCATGCACGAACACTTCCTTAAACTGGTAATTCTTGCATTTTTTGTGTATGTCTATTTGACCTTTAATGCGGTTTCAAAAGACTTGTAAATTTTATTTTGGATATTTTGTTCAAATGACTATTTCCAATAATTTTTTCGGAGTAAACATGTCGAAAAATTCCTAAACTACACCCCCCGTAATATGAACAAATATCCAAAATAAAATGACTTATTTTTTTGAAACCGAAACAAATTCTTTAAAGTGGCATCAGCAAGGACAAACGTTCGGGATTATGTTTTTATGCATTTTTGAGGCGTTTTTAGATCACTTCAGCGTATATATCGGCTCTGTGCTCGTAAAGGTTAATGTAAAAGATTAGAAGATTTTTCAATAGTGAAGTATAAGTTAACAATTTTATATTAATGATAAATTACGGAAATGAGCGTGTTTAAGATTAATTTATATAAAATCTGTTCTAATGAACGCATGGCGCTAGTAGCCTCAATGTCACTCTATAAGGCTCTAGTCTTAACCTGGTTATTAATTATCATCTTAAAGACTTTTTCTATAAAATACCTTTGAGCATATAGACAAATCAGGCCCTGATCTGATTTGGCTTTCCAGCGTCTTCTGATATTCTGTTGCAGATGTGTTGGTGAGTAATGTTCGAAGACTGTTGATCTTGAGCACTTTTCGAGGTGTCTTATATCGACAAATATTCACCAAATTCGAACTTATTAATGTGATAAGGTTATTTTTCTATCCAAAGCTCGGTTTTATTCGTACGTTTCGGCTAGCAGCATTTTTCGTGTGAGAGAACAGGATGGAACAGGATTTCGAAATTAAATATGTATCGTACTATATTATACCACTGGTATCGTCAATGTCGTTTGAATTATTCTTTTACAAACAAAATTACATTAGGTAAATTCCTCGACGTTATGTAGACCAGATATTTAGCCAAATGTTTTCTAGTTTTATTTCATTAGCTTAACTTTTGAAGTTATACTGTTTCATTTTAATGAAAAATTGCTTGATATGTATTGATAAGAAGTCGAACGTTGCACCAGAAAAATGAGATAATTATCATTATTATATAATGTAGTTATAAATAAAAATTCTGGATATGCTATCACGTAAATGAGAAAATCCAGATCCACGTTTGACTCTTGAATTTGCCATCTTATTCGGTCAAACACGAACGTTTGATCGGATGACAGGGGATCGCCCTTCTTAGATACTGTATACTACACGAATCAGCATTCGTTTCTCAATATTTTGGGCCAGCAGTTACTTTTCGCCTTACCAAACTTTTTTGAATGAAAAAATACCCGTTGGAGTTTTTACCTCTAATTGCATGGAGTTTTAACATATTTTAATAGAAAGTTGTTTTTCATAATTGGCCGTACATCTTCACCGCCTTATTAGCCTATTGTGTGAGTCGCTTCACCGTCAAATAGAATTCTCAATGATCGGAATCATGATCAAGACAGACCGCTTCTGTTATTGTGAGCCAAACCATAGCCCAACTTAATTTCAATGTCCGTATGAAACTGCTTTCCACGCATATCCACACACCGTTGATTTGCGTTGCCTGAGCAGACTGTTACGTATCAATTTACGGTACGGACTATGGATTGGTATATTTTGGCCCGTCGAAGCTGAGAATTGCGATTTTCTTATAAACATTAATGCAGTATCGAGGAGTTAATCAGGCCGCGGTGTCTTCGCAAGGATTTTTTGGTGTTTTTAATACTGTTATTTCATTTTTTTTCGTTAATTTGTTAAAAAAATTGATCATTGTTTTTTCGTTTTCTGCTGAAATTTAAGGTATCCCGGGTCTACATTTTTATGCAGTTTATTATGTCATAAAGATGCACCAAGATCAATGTGTTTATGTTTTGAACGCATTTAAAAGCAACCCAAAATGACAACAGAACAAATTTTCGGAAATTTTGCGTTTTTTCGATTTTTTTTTCTAAGTATTTTTCTCCAAATTATGTTCAAAATAACGGTTTGTGCATCAAGTTGACCACTAAAACTTCAAATATCGGGTTGACGTAAGCCCAACCTTGTCTCTTCAGGGTT
The DNA here is from genome assembly GCA_004367855.1 of Oikopleura vanhoeffeni. Taxonomy (NCBI): domain Eukaryota; kingdom Metazoa; phylum Chordata; class Appendicularia; order Copelata; family Oikopleuridae; genus Oikopleura; species Oikopleura vanhoeffeni. Next base: position 361,527 of record SCLH01000574.1, on the reverse strand, counting down.
TCCCCAGCTTTCTTTGGCTTACTTTCGAAAAATCGAAGCACATTTTTTTTTCGGCATTTTTCCACGTGACACTTCACAATTCATATTTGGTTTGGGGTCAAATTGAAACGAACGGCTCCTCAGACGTTTTCTATTGTTTTCGAGCTACCGTTTAAAATTTGACCGTGATTTTGAATTTACCTAGGAGGAGATCGATTTTCGATGAAAAGTTCCAAAAAACCGTTATTTTGGACCGGTTTTTTCTACATATTCTAGATGAATATAGCACTTATTGACAAACGCGCTCTCGAGTTTCAAATCTAATTATACAGGTTATGTTAAAATTTGGGTTCTTTTCAATACAAACTTGGGAGGAGATAGATTTTTGCGTTATTCGGCTTATGTGGCTCTTGCTGCCGATTTATGTGGTGAAGGAGTTGTGGTCATGCAAAAAAGTTTTGACCCTGTTTTACGCAAGATGAGGGCTAGTTCTACAACTGGCTCATCTCATTATATACTTGAAGCTCTGTTTGGCTAATATTTCTATCGAGATATGTCAATTTAGGGGACCGGGGATACCCTTAAAGAAAATTTGCTGCGATTCCAAGACCGCCGCCGTTAAATTTACGTTGGGGAAATCTACCATGCCAACATAAGGTTTTTTGAGTTCTTTTAATACAGTAGAAAAAGGGATAAAAAAACTAATCACGAAAAAAATAAAATAACGATTTGACAAATTTTTGGGTAAGACTAGTAATCGGCTATATTACACAAAAAAAAAATAGAAGTTTTTGGACATTTCTAGCATTATTCTTAGGAGTGAGCTTCCGGTTCAATTATAAACAAAAAATTTCAGGCCATTCTGGTTTGGACCATAACTTTATATTTAAATTATTCTCGATGCCCAATTTTTGCCAACTTTTTGAGGTATTTTTCTGCTTTGAAAAAAAAAAAAATAATTTTTTTAAATATTTTTTATGTTCAACCTTTATTGTGACACTTTACGTAAATGAATAAACTCAAATGGCATACAACTCTAAGAAAAGTCGATATTTAGATAATATGCCGGTTTACTATCTTACCAAATTATTTATTACAAATAAGTTAACTGTTAGGACGGCAACAAACGTTTGGTCACTTTATAAATCATGTGTTACTGAATTAAATAAACATTATCACATTTGCAGTCCATGCATTACGCAATCGGATCTACGTTTATCCTACAAAAGTTGAACCATTCAACGCATCGGAAAACTACGAAACTTAGGGGACTCGAACACAATTATAGCTTGTGAATTTCCCAGCAGGTATCTAAAATTACGTAGAAAAGATATTTTTTTTTAGACATTCTTCGACTGATAAAAATAGAAGTTCTTTACGGCTTCTTCACTTTTAGGAACATTGGCGACCGATGTCCGGTTTGGTATAACCGATTGTGGGAGACCAGATATGGGAAGCAAAAAATTATTTTTGAGGCAACCAAAGAGGTTCCAGGACCCCAAACTTGGCGTGGGTTGGGTGTCAACTTCGAAACCCACCGGTTAAGCGTAAATTACCGGTTTTAATCTTAAACCTGATTATTGGGCGGACATGACCCTACGAAGTTTCAATTTGCCACCAAGTTACTCAATATTTTCCGGTGATATTTTTCAGGGTCCAAAATTTTTTTGTATTATGCCCAAAAGGTGGTTTCAAATATACCAACAATGGGACACCTATGGGTCATATTACTTCTCACTATATGAAAGGCATTTTGATGGCGATTTCCAAAAAATATAAAAAATTTTTTTCTTCATGTAAAATGACCCCGGAATGGTCGGGATATCAACATGGTGAACCCTGAATCTTGCTGTACCCCCTATTTGTCGAGAACCGCCAGGCTCCTAGGCGTTTCATTTCAGCACGAAAAGACACTACAATTTTCCGGAGAATATTTCAGGGTCAATTTTGTTAATATGCCCCAAAAGGTGCAATTTACCCCCAAAATGACCCTATGGGGTGCATAATTACATCTTATCATATGAAAGCAAATTGTTCTGGCGATTTCCACAAAATATAAAAAATTATTTTTTTTCGATGTTATATGACCCAGGAATGTCGATATTGAGCTTTTCGGCCCCTATGTCAAACCATCGCATATTTTGACAACGCAGGCTTTTAAAGAGTTAGATTCAGCTGGAATCACTTAATTTTTAAGTATATATAGGTATTATTACAATTTTGATGAAGTTTTTGGGAGATTCTTCCAAAATCGAGCGTGGTTTAACCAAATGAGTAATAAAATCATTTTTCAGAATATCTTCCGTTATATCGCATTTCTCCCTATTTTTAATTTCAGAAATTCATTCAAGCTCAGTTTCAATTATACACTTTCATATTACGGAAATTTGTAATCAAAGAATGATCTCTGAAATTTTTAAGAGCGAATGGTAAGTGACAATGGAAGGGATCATATTAGATGATTAAGAAATATTATATTTTTGAATCGTATGAAATTTCCTTAATGATATGTAATTGATCCCATAAGTGTTATTTTTGATTATTTGACCCGATTAGGTGGTCAAGTCCAGAAAACTTGACCCCTAAAAAATAATTCGCCAAAAATTTAACTTTTTTGCTGTCTGGAGTGACTGTTTAGGTTTCTTACGGTTAATCGAATTAGGAGGTATAAACAATTTCAAGAGCCAAAATGCTTAAATTATCGACATTTCCGGGGTCCATTTATTACCATCGAATAAATGAATAATTTTCCGTTGTGGAAACGTCATGATGTTTTTTGTTGATTTGTAATATGCACCCCATAGGTGTCATTTTTGGCTAAATTTGACCTTTTGGGTCATTTACAAAATGTTGACCTGAACTTTCTCCGGAAAATTTTAGTGTCTTTAGTGCTGAATGAACTCCCTAGGGCCTGGGGTTCTCGAAATATGGCGGTTACAAGATTCAGGGTTCAAATTTTGATTCGACATTCCGGGGTCCTATTTCCATGAGAAAAAAATTATTTTGTATATTTTTGAATCGCCATGAATTTCCTTTCATATTGAGAGTGTAATATGACCCCCATAGTTTGTCTATTTGGTCATCTTGACCTTTTGGGTCATTGCAAATTTGACCCTGAAAATTTTCTACCCGGAAAAATTTTAGTAACTATTGGTTTGCGCAAAATTGACTTACTTAGCGTCTATGGTTCTCGAATACCGGGTTTGTAAGAGTTATAACGGCGTAATTACCGGTTACCGGTAGGTTTGAGTGACACAAACCCCGCAAGTTTGCGGTCGCTGACCTCTTTGGCTTGCCTTCAAAAAATTATTTTTTCTTTTCATATCTGGTTCTCCCACATCGGTACCAAACCGAACATCAGGTCGCGCAATGTTCCTAAAGTGAAAGCCGTCTTTGTATTCGGCGATTTTTATCATTGATATTTTTTGCGAATTGCTCGATTTTTATTATTTTAAACTTCCTTACACGAATCTTCCTTCGGATATCGTGTATATGAGTCAATTTATATGACCCAACCAAGGGGGGTTATTTTCATGATTTGTACATGCTGAAGCAAACGCAAAACGATTAATTTTTTAAATTAATTTCAATTAAGAAATCTACTAAATGTTGTGAATCCAAAATTTTCAATGTTAAAAGAGAAATTCTGTTGAATTTTTTTTATGCAATTTTTAAATTGAAAAATATCATGGTAAATGATCTTGATGTTACTCTAGAACGCTTACCTATTTTATTTAATTTTTTTTCATGTTTCCGTTGAATGTAATTTCAATGTCATCTACACTTCGATGCCCAAGTATTTGCAGCGGATTTTTTTGAAGGGACTGTACTGTACCTGAATTGCATTGAGTTCTCTTAACCCACCATACTGTAATCCTTAGGCGCAGGCAGCACCTTCCCGCACATTCGGTCATCATTCGATCACTAACCTGAATGCCACTTCCCGCATACGGGTCGTATTAAATCCCGCTTTTTTGCGAGTTCGGCAATTTTCCCGTTCCCGGTCTGGGGCAGATCTGGCGCAGGTAGCTTTGATCATTGCTTGAGGTTTGAGGATCGGTTAATTTCTTGATGCCCGCTTGACAAAAACGCAACTGCGGTTACAAAATTTCGAAATGGGCAAATAGGCTATGTATTTCGGTTCTTTGGCCAACTTTGGAGATGGAGGATGGACTTCAAGCACCTACAATGCTGATGTCATTTTCAAAGTTAGCTTTTTGAGGAACCATTACAAATGTTGACCTCACAATTTTCAGCGATGGTAAAAAATCTACTTTCAATTCAGTGCTGATAGCGGACAATTTCAGATTTAACGGTGTTTCCGTCTCCGGATATCAATTTGTCAAAACGCTTCTTTCGCCGCGTATCGAAATTTTTTTATGAGAAAAATGATGCAACTAAATCACAAATCGGTTTCCCTGAACAAAAATCACGCCATAGACATCTATTTTTAGGGACATTTCAAATGATTTTGCCGAAATTGGTTTATACCTTAAGGTTACGTTATCCTTAAAGTATAATACAAATTTTCGGGCACATTCATTTGAAATGTCCCTAAAGATAATGTCTACCGTATAACAACATTAAATGTAATCTATGTAATGACTGGCTGAAAAGCTTTTTCCGGTTTAAGTTGTACCGTCAGCAGAAACGATATTTTTTTAAAGAGATAACTGTTTTTTCATTGACTTTGAACGTCTTCAAATGGCGAGATTAGGAGAATTGGATATGGGTCGTTCTCAGTTGCAGCGTTTCTGTATTGGATGTTTAAAATATTTCGGATTCTCATTGGCCAAAAACAATGATTTCTACAAAATGTAACCGTTAATCCGGCACCGGTTAGAGCTCTTGAACAAGAAACGAATTGCGAGTGTATTCAATCATTGGCTGAGATTCATTTTTGAATTTCTGATCGGATGAACATTTCTCGACTAAAAGGCTTTTCGATGTTTAATTTTCTATTTGTTACCCTTGTGAGCATTATACCAAAGTTCGCCAGGCCAGGCACAATTGTGGCTCTACTTTGACGAGGTTGTTCACGAAGCTTTATAGGCCAGTTGATCTCTCTTT
>SCLH01000574.1:313924-346026 GCA_004367855.1 Oikopleura vanhoeffeni | reverse complement strand
ACTAGCTAATATGTGCCAGGAGGCCCCGTAATCGATATACAATTTGGTAGGTAATTTCATAATTCTTAGATTATAACCTACTTAGATATTCATGAGCGGTCAATAAAAATTTCATCGAATTTGAATCAATTTTCATCACCAGGAGATCGATTTTGTTTCATGGTCGAACCAGGAGTCGAATATGTGTCATGTTTATGGGCAGCTTGGAAATGCGGAAATATCGCAGTGCCTCTAGCAGTAAAAAATCCAGTGAACGAATTGAAATATGTCCTTGAAAATTCAGCGCCAAATGCTATTTATGCTTCGGAAAAGTACACTGAAAAATTAGACGAAGCAAATAACGAATTAACTATAAAAATGTTTCATAATGGAAATTTAGCTACTAATTTAGATGGAAACGACTATAGAAATGGATAAAATTAACATGATGCAAATTGCATATTCGAAAAATTACTCCAGTCAATTTGATACGGAGATAATTTAAGTTTCATTTCATTATCTTAGATAATTTCGTAAATTATCGATGGGAGCGTTCAAAAACTAACAAGTGTTTTAATATAAGTGTTTAGTACTGCTTTCTACAGAAGACAATTTTTATGTCTCTATGTACAAACTTTTTTGGGCCTAAATTAGACCGCCTAATGTATTTTATATTATCGGCATCATGGCCAAAGATTAAGTTTAATAATTTTATGAATTTTTCAATCATACTACAAGAAAATTATCCTGGAATATCAGTAAATTAGTTTGCAAGATATTTAAGCATTCTATCTTTACATGTTTAGGTGCTATTACTTAAGACGATAACCCCTTATTTCAGTTTAACGGTGCAGACTTTTTGCGCTAATTAAATACTTTAACTAGATTTTTATATTGCAATAGTATTGTTAAAATGTATCTGGCCAAAGTGAACGGCCTTGCTGCGAATCCATTCGAAAAAAAAAATCGATCTATTTCAGGCCAAGAATTAGTTACGTTATTAAAGGGGGTAGTGTTCGCAAAAAAAGTTCGCTGAAAATTTGATATAATATTAAACTAACCTCAAAAAAATGGTTGGTGGTGTTCTCGCGATCATCCGACAATAGGTTCTCTCGCTAGAACTCGTCAAATTGGTAAATTTGGGTGATTACCGATTTTTGATATTTCATATTCAAGGCGCTAAAGAGTAAAATGTCATTCTGCTCTCTTACGCCTTCACTACGGCGAATCTTTTGCTGATGGTTCCAAAACGGTTTGAATATCAGAAATTCTGTAAAAAAAATCTACTTTTTTTTTTAATTTAAAAAAATTTCGCCCGAAAAAATTGAAGATAATCATTTTAAGGGTATGGTGGTTCCTAATTTGACATCAATTTTGATGTAAAATCGGTAATAAACCTTAAGGGAGTACCCCAAGCCATTTAGTGATTTTCAAACGTTTGTTGTGAGCTGAATGAAAGTCGCTTGAGTTTCATGTTTTGAGACCCAGGAGATATTTGTCTAAATTTTTCAAAAAAAGTAACAAACAGTTTTTTTTATGATCGTACCGGTCCAAAAAGTCATTTTTCGACTTTTACTGGTTCAATTTCATTTAGCAATGTATTAACAGAATTTTCTGAGTTTTTGTAATGATACCTAAATTTGTTAGTTAAGGGGGTTATGTACGCAAATAGATTTTCCTTAAAAATTTCGTTATAAAAATTTTATGAAAAGAAGTAGGATGAAATATATTTTGAACCGCTCATCAAAAAAAAAATATTTTTCAAAAATTAATCGCAAACTCTATGGGCGATTTGAACCCTAAGGGGGTCGGTGCAGTTTGACAGATTTGTCGCGATTGATTAAAATTTGCCGAATTTTTATTTTAAGATAAAAGTATTCCTTTAAAATTCTAGATTTGTATGTGGTACTACTATTAGATATCCTAGAAACTTAAAAAATGTTTTTTTGAAATCCTGAGAAAATTTGAGTATAAAGCGAGTATAATCACCACTTTTAAATTAAATTAATGACTTTTTTCTTGAGAAAATTTTTTTTNTACGTAGAATAATTTTTTCACTAGTGATTTTTATGAAACACAAAATAATGAAAAAAAAATATTTTTCAAAAAATTATTTTTCGAAAGAATTGAACGGCAATTTAACCCAAATAGAGCCGACAAAAACAAATCAATCAAATATAGAACATATGGTGGTACTGATTTTGAGTTTTCAGCTGATTAGCAATATTTTTCACATTTTACTGCATATTTCGACGCGCAGCGATATGAATAATTGTTTTGTAAGCGATCAAGATATCATATTTCAAATTTGAGACCAGCTTTCAAAAGTTAAAGTTTCACTCCTAAATTTGTAACTTATATGTCATTGTAAAAAACTTCACTTGAAAATGTGTAAAAAAGAGCCCAATTATCGACGCCAACTCCCTTGAAATGTTAAAATAGATTATTTATTTCTAAAAAATTCAAAATTTCAATTCAAAGAAATGCTCAAATTACAATTTCTTTTTTCATCTTTTTAGAAAGTTGTCAAAATTTTTTTAGATTTTGACAAATTCTTAAATTTTGATTATTTGACAGAAAAATTGATATTTCATAATATATTTTCATATCAAAATAAAATTTGACAAATTTTATTCAAAGTTTGACAAATTTCGCCATAAATTTGAAAAATCGAAATTTTTTGTGGTAAAAATCACCATTTTTTTGCAATTATTCGTCGGAAAAACTATTTTCTCCTTGGAAAATTTTTAAAATTCATTATATTTTTTTTCTAAGCTAGCTCATGAAAATACGAACAATAAACTCCAGCACTCTTTGAAATTTCGACCTCAAATTCGAAATATGACTATTTTAAGGACACACGAGAAAATTTTCAAAAAAAAGTGCTTCGATTTTTGTAAGTAGGCTCAAAAAAAACCACTGAAACACTGATCAGAAAGTTGGCTCACGTCAAGATGATATTTTGACGTTTAAATTGTTAAATTAAAACAAACATAATATCTTCAGGTTATTTCGAAAAACATCGAAAAAACGCGAAAGAATTCGAAATTTTTATTCTGATGATTTGGTCGGTAGTACACTTTTTAATCACCCCGGATCATTTTGGAGCATTTATTATGCCCCTAAGGCCTCATAAAGCCAGTGACCAGTACCCCCTTCAACGGCGTTTCATGATGCTAAAAAATTTGGAAATGACCGGAAACTGGTTTTTGAGAAAAAATACCGGTTTATAGCAAAATTTACCGGTTTTAGAATAAACTTTTAGTTTTGATATATCAGAAAACAAGTTTTGAATAATCCAATTTGAACGATATAAAAATTGCTTTTAAAATCGTAAAAATCGTCAATATATTTTATGATAATAAGATAAAGTTTGTTATTTCTAAATAATCTGACCTAAGTCAAAATTGACTCATTTTTGTGACAAAATTGAAGACAAAGTTAAGAAAAAATACATTGTGTTTTGAAAGAATAATATGTCCAAAAATAAAAAAAAATTATTTGAAAATACAAATTTTGATCAGCCATGAACATATGGTAGAAAAATATAAAATTTTTTTGAAAAAATCTTGATTTTCTTTCAAAATTGAGAATAAAATTCTAATTAAGAAAATTAAAACTGTTTTAATTAAGTACAAAATTCATTAAGAATGAAAATTAAATTTTTTGACGAAATTTAAATTAAATAAATCAAAATTTCATTCAAAATAAAATTGCTGTTAAGAAATTTTAAGTTTTGTTTAAAAAATTAAAAATTTGTTACAAAAATTTTTAAGTTTTGATTCAAACACACAATTTAAATTTTCAAAAGAAATTTTAGTTTTTGAACAAATTTTTATATTTCGAACTTTATTTTCAATCTTCGTGAAATATTTAAAATTTAATTTTGTCTCACTTTATGTCCAATTTTTCAGAAAAATTTTTACAGCGTGAGTCTTTTCGATTTCTTCGTTTTGTTATCCAGGCGGCTAGACAGCCAACTCTTTTGAGGGTACTTTGGGGTGTAAAAATAGCACGAAATTACTAGGGGACACTTAGAAAGCATTAACTTATTTATAAGAACAAAAAAAAATCCAAAAAAAAGTTTGACATTTTTATTTTTTTCAGTTATTTTTTTTTGGAAAACATTGAAACCCACTTTTCGACCAGAAAAACTCAAAAAGCTTTAACCCGTGTGAGCACAGCACCTTTATAAAGGTGTTTGCATATTTAAAATAATCTAAAATATGCAAAAAAACATCGTAGAATTGTCTCCTTCGAATACATTATGAAGAATTTTGCAAGGATGTCAAAAAAATGACTTTGTTTGGAAATTTTGTTNAAAATATTTTCAATTTTTTATGCGTCGGAAAAAAATACGATGCATTTACTCAGATTTCTAACCTAACGCAATATAAAGGTGATGCTTCAGTCCTGGTTATTCTTAAAACATTGAAAAAGTCAAAATTGAAGAATTAAAGTTTGATTGATGAGGAAACAGCATTATTTTACATAATTTAACTATAGTCTATAATACAGTGACCGAAAAATCGGCTATTCTGAATCTTTCAGTGGTATTTTGAACGTGTTTGGATAATTTTGAAATGAACCAATCAGATGGGTGGAAATTTAAACACTTAAATATTCAAGTGCTCTTTTTTTTGAGATTCCTTGAGTGATTATTAGTGATGTGTCGAAAAATAAATAAAAAAATTCACCGTATAGCAGAAGTTACACGAAAAAAAGCGTTTTTGGACACCTCAGAGTGAAAAATGAGAAAATTTATTCAAATTTTCATCTGCCTTGGTATTGACAAATTTTGTGTCAAACTTTCAAACATTTCTGATTTCTCGAAAAAATCGCAAAAAACAGCCTAGGTACCCCCTTAAAAATATTTTTAATTGAGCGTAATTTCAAATTTCTGCTGAACCAGTCAGTGCATAAACTGTATTTGATAATTAAATTTATGTCTACGAATTAGGTCATATTTGTCCAGCATCAAATTTTAAAATTTAGTCTTTATGAAATTAGTCCTATTTACGCATTTTGTGCTTATCTACGAATTTTTCCAGATCAAAAATGAAATTGAGCCAGTAACTTCGACGTTCGTGTGTAGCTTATCAAGCATGTATGTTAAACTTCACCCGTATACCAAATTTTTTCCAGTATACTATTATAGATATCTACTACAGGTTGTATTTTAGATTTTGAGGCGCTTTGCCGTCTAACTGAATAATCCTATTAATATTAAAGTAAAAATTAACGTAAAAATCAGTTAGACGGCAAAACGCCTCAAAATATAAAATACAACCTGTATAGATATAGATATATAATAGATATACTACTATAGATATCTATTAATTTCGTTCAGACCTACGAATTAAGTTCGCTATTCAAAAATTTGTATCTACGAATTCGTCTCATATCATTAAATTTGCTTGAATTTTAACATAAGCTACGATTTCAGCCTTTTTTTTCAATAAATTTAACTCTCCAAATTTTGAGGGATAGAAAGGGATAAAAAGGGAAGGGATACATCCCATCCCCTAGGGGATGCATCCCTACCCCCCTCATCCCATCCCCTTTTATCCCCTTTTTTGAGGGATAAAAAGGGGATAGGGATGGAAAATCAGAGGGGTATGCATCCCTTTTGGAAGCCTGGTTCAAAGGAGAACCAAGAAATTGTCCCTATAGATTATTTATCGAATTGGTATAGGAAAAATTGTCAAAGAATTTTTTGTGGATACTATCCCTTAAGGGTATGGTGGTTCCTAATTTGACATATTCTCGATGAAATATTAGCCAAACAAGGCTTCAAGGATATAATTCAAATTAGCCAGTTTGAAGAACTAGCCTTCATCTTGCGTAAAACATATGTCAAATTTTTTTTGCATGCAAACACTCCCAGACACATAAGCGAGACAGGGAGACCTAAGTCGAAACGGAAAATCTATCTCCTCTCAGGCTTTATTTTGAAATTAACCTTAATTTTTATATACCATGTATAATTAGTATTTAAAACTTCTGAGGAGCGCTTTTGTCGATAAGTGCTATATTTTTTCTAGAATATGCGATNGTTTTTTTCAATTTCGACCCCAAACTCAAAATATGAATTTTTCAAGGTCACGTGAAAAAATTTCTGAAAAAAAATGTGCTTCGATTTTTTCGAAAGTAGGCTCAAAAGAAAGCTGAAAAACCACTGAAGAGAAAGTTGGCTTACGTCAATCCAAAATTTGGAAGTTTTAGTGGTCAAATTGAAACATACGTTATTTTGTACTTAATTTTGAACAAAATACTCAGAAAAAAATCGAAAAAACTCAAAAATTTCGAAAATTTTTTTGTTCTTATTTCGGTTGTTTTGTGCTTTTTAAACATAAACGATTGATTTGGTGCATTTTTATGACATAATAACTGCAGAAAATGTAGGAACCACCATACCCTTAATTGCCTACTTTTTTTATTCTTTTTATTTTTTTTTGTTATTTAGAATCAATTATTTAAAAATAAATCAAGAGTTTCTGGTCTATTTCAATCACGCTTTTCTCAAAGCTTTAATTAAAACTATATTATTGAAAGGTGGCATCAGGGTTTGGAAGGAATTTTTTTCGCCTACTGAAGTGACTCATAATTTTTTTGGAAATGTTGATGAAAATGTTATTTTTGGGCATTTTGAAAAGCTGAAAACTCCATGAAAATGTTTCACCTTAATTGTGAGAACAAATAAAATTAGACCGTTTATGCTTAAAATTCACGAGACTGACTTCCGAAGCTTGTGAAAAAAATATTTTGTGTGGGTTTTCTTACCCTTTTTTCCCTATTTTTGCTTAAACCTACGCATGAAAAGAAAACGAAAATGTCTCCTATAATATAAGTCATGTTTACAAGTCTGGTTCCAACGTGTTATCAAAATCCCCCTCCAGATATTTTACCATGCGCTACTTCAATTATCCATAACAAGACGTTTGAACGTCCCGTATTAAACAATATCATTAGAGGTTTCATTCCGAAAAACCTGAAAATTACATTTTTAAATTACATAACATAATTGAATTATGAATGAAGAGAAGTTTCGACGTCACTCATGCACCAATAAGATATTAGCCAATAAGATAGTGATCAATAAGATACTTTAAGTGAGACACAATATTTGCTTCCTCCACAATTCGTGTGAAGTTGACCACAAACTCTTTATTTATTTCAAATAATTATTTTGGGTCGGCTTTCCCTCCCCAAACTAATTATTTGGTATAAAATATTTAAAATTTATTTTATTATCACAAATCCGAATGTTGAGTCAACAATGTTGACGACGAATTAGAAAACAGATTCAGTTTTTTATTGTTCACCAATATACAATCAATATATTTATTACAATTTCCTAAAAACATTGGAATAACCCATCCGATAAGAGCCATAATTTTTGTTTTCAGCCCCATCCAACCGTCAAACGAATTTGAAAATTGCACAATTCAAAATTTAAATGAAGATATTTTATATGAATAAGTAATCGTTTATGATCCAGGCTTCAACAATACCCATCACGTTTGCCAACAGTGTAAAACATATATAAGCCGACAAGTATTGCGATGATCATGCAATGAGCATGCGTAAATTCATCAGCGTTATCATACTATGTTCACAAAAGATTGAAAATTAGCTTGAAAAATTATTTTTGGGTCGTGTTTTTCGTACCCAAATTGGGTTGAATTCAAATATTTCATTGGCAGCTATTTGTAGGAACAATAATGTTCAGAAAAAATCTCTCAAAATTTTACCAATTAAAAAATAAGAGAATTTCAAAAAATAATTTTTTCATTTTTAGAGCTTGCCATTATGAAAATTATTTTTCGACCAGCAAAAATCTCGGAAAATTAATTTTTACCGGTAAAATAACCGGTTTTTGAATTATATTTTATGTCATTGTAAATTTTTTCAAATTTGAGTCTAGGTTGCCAAAATTATTTACTTCAGTAAATAATTTTGGCAACTCAAGTAAGACCAATTTGAGTACAAAAAACAAACTTCGTTTTAGGGTTATTTCAAATCTTTATTTTTAATCATTTGATCTTGCGAGAATAAAACAGCATAATGTATAAGTGCTTTATTACGGAATTAATTTTTTGAGACTTACTTCACAATAATTTTTAAATCGTTATAAATGAAATCGTTTAATGTCCATTAGTAATTTGTTATTTCAAATAGTTATTTCAAATCCGAGAATTTAGCAATGCAAGAAATAAATAAATTAACATGAATAAAATTTCTTGTGCACCGCAGTTTTTCATCAAACAAAAGACCTAAGAAAATTTAAATCTGCCCTGAAGAGTCAGAAAGTGAGCAATGCTTCATAATATCACTGCAATGTTAACTGTTCGTACTAAAACGTTCGGATTTGCTTGAATTAATGAACAAAGTTTTTTAAATCGTCCGAAATAGGTTGTTATCGATTTTTAGCATTTGAAATCTACGATAGTTATGTAAAACGAAATAGTACATTTTTTCAAGAATTTTTCAAAGATGAAAAAAAACATGTCCGAAATTTTTCCAAAAACAATGATGGCTTCGGATTGGAAAACAAATTTTAAACAAATCAATTTGGAACGAAATTCTTAATTTTCCGTGAATCAATTGTGTTTAATAAGACAGTCAAATTTTTGTTTGTTTACCTACGATCGCAAAAAAGAGTGTGAATATCCCAAACGTTCCAGCTGTCGATTTAACATTCCTAAATAATGGTTAAAATACTTTCGAATGAGTGAGTTATTACAATAAAAAATGCAACAATGGTTCTTCATTGAAAATCGCTTCTGGTTCATTTTCGGTGTGGGCAATAAATTTTGATTTGTTACCCAATTCAGAGGGAAGTTCTTGAAGAAAGTGGTCCTGAAATGAGATTATTGTGACTTGAGAAATCTATGGAGTTATAAAACACAAACGAACCGCAGTAGTAAGTACATTTCTGTTCAACATTAAAAATTGATTAATGTTACAAAATAATATTTTTGAAGAGATTTTGGAGAAAAATAAGTTCCAAAATAAGTTTCGAGGGTCTGCAAATTAAGATCGGATCAGCTTATTGAGATCGGGACTCTCGTTTCTGAGTCAGTTTCTAATTTGATTTTTCTAATGTTGGTCGAAAATTTTCAAAACTAACTTTGTGTAACTTTTCTAATTTCAAATTTGAATTTTCGGTATAACGATGCGTCTCAATTTTAGAAATGATATTTTTGAAAAAGATTTACCTTGATAGTGATGTTCATGTCTCTTGCTTGACATCCTTTGACATTTCGAAAGAATGAAAACCCTTCATTAACATATGTTGGACATGCAACTTTGTCACCTTCAATTCTGTCTCAGTTTATTTTTGAACTAAATCATTAAAATTAATAATTTACTTGAATGTTTGGTATTAAAATAAAACTGGCCTCATTTCATCGAACAATTTTCCATCCATGAAGCAAAATCTTACAACAATGTCACAATCACAATCATCGTTTGTGAGGTCGAAGGTTTTTTTGGCACAATTATCTTCAATGAAAGTTATGCTAACTAGGTGATAAATTATTGTTAGCAACAGGGGTCGATAGATTTTATATGAAAATTGGATCGGATCGGGGGTTCACCGGAACCCAATAAATCAAATTGAACTCTATCAATTTTACAGAATTTTTTATAACGGTGAATGCACCCGTTCAATTGGGTAAAAACATTATTAATTTTCAAAAATGACCACGCGCTGAGGTAGTGAGCTTCAATTTCAGAATACACCTTTCTATAAAGGCATCTCCAAAAATATTTTGATCAATTCAGATCTAATTCGATCCAACCGCTCCGATCCAACTTTTCCGACCCCTGATTTGATTTTTAGAAATATAATTGTTTTTTGTTATTTTAAGGCTTAAAAAACCCAAAAAAATGAATTTGAAAATATTTTAATTTCTTGATATTCATAAACTTTACTCGTGTATTTTCTGTTGCTGAAATATACAGTAGTTGTAGGAATTTGTTCATGAAAATGTATGCAGTTTTTTATCCACTCTTAAATAAAAATTTCCAGCAAGACCTTTTTACCTATCAACTCAAAAAATTGTGCTGGACTTTTTTTAAATCAAATTTTTAGGTTCTTAAGGGGGTGGTGGCAGTGAATTTTGACATTTCAGAGGCTTCGTACGGTTAGACAAATGCAGACTGGACATTTTTGAAACAAATATTAGGAAGATCTATTTTTCATCTCGCGATTCCATTTGACAATTTCATTCCGCTCCCACCAACCATCTGATAAACCGCGGTTAAACAGGAGTCCCTCAGCTTTTTTCAAAAGAACAAGGATCCTAGAGCTTGAATGGGAAAGTTTTGAGATTTGATGAGAATCTGGAAAATTGTCTGAATTTGAGTGAATCGGTTCTTTTTTCTTTCGATTTTGGCCTCAGAGGTCAGCAATTTGGCTGAATGTGCCGGAAAAGGTGCGTTTTCGACGTTTTGATAAAAGGGGTTTTCTGTGGAAATGCGAGAAACGTCTTTTTCGGAATGTGACAAGCCAAAGGGCTGGTGAACATCGAATGGGAGGTACTTTTTCGAATTTCGGTCTGATTGGCTGTGAATCGAAAAAAATGCGCGAAAATGACAATTTTGAACATTAAAGTCAGAATTTAAAAATATGAGTGCCATCAAAAGATTCCGTGGGAACGATTAGCTGGAAACGATATAAGCAACTTTGGTCTGTTTTTGAACACAGCGGATTCTAGAAAAAAAATAAAGTTTTCCACCAAAATTATTTTTTGATCTCTAGAACCGTTTCTGTTCAAAATCAGACCATAGTTGCAGATATCGCTTTAAGCAAACCGTACCCAAGGAATCTTTTAGTGGCATTCATATTGTTTAATTTTGACTTTAATGTTCATAATTGTCAATTTCGTGCGTTTTTTTTGTCGATTTACAGCCAATCAGGCCGAAATTCAAAAAGGGACGACTGATTCGATGTTCATCATCCCTAGGGGTTGTTACATTCCGAAAATGACGTTTCTGGCATTTCAACAAAAAAAGCCTTTATCAAAATGTAGAAAAAACCCTTTTTCGGCACAATCAACCAGAATCCCAGAGCTTTGATGGGAATTTTGAGATCTGGTGAAAATCTGAAAGTTGTCTGAATTTTAGTGAATCGGTTCTGTTTTTTCAATTTTTGCTTCAGGGTCAGCAATCTGGTTGAATGTGCCGAAAAAGGGTGTTTTTGCAAGTCGGTATCTTTTGACCCCAAATGGGGTCAAGAAAAGGTTAACTCCAAATTGGTCTGAATGAAAAATGTTTTCCGAAAGACGAACCGTCATGATTATGCGTCATAAAGGTGGCCAAAGAATTTAACCGACTGCAATGGAGCACAGTGATAGGCATAACCTGTGCTGCAGAAGTAGGCCCAGTACTGGAAGATATATCTGCAAAACTAAACCCCTCAGTACAAACTTCAATTTTCGGTCATTCTGTAGAAATTTTGATGAAAAAAATACGTAGGCGAAACGACTGAAAACGCAAATTGATTTGAGCTTACTTATGCAGCATAAGTTATGCCTATTATTGTGCAGCACAGTCTGTGCTCCGGTGCAGTCGGCGAATTTCTCGGCCATCATTATGACGCATAATCATGACGTTGCTTTTTCAAAAAATATATTTCAATCAGACCAATTTTGGGTAAACCTTTTCTTGATCCCAAATAAATGATTTGAATTCGGACCAATTTAGGGTCAAGAGAAGGTAAACCTTTTCTTGACCCCAACAAGACAATATATACTATACTAAGAACAAAAAAAGACGATTGGCCAATTTGAGACCAATAAAAGGTTTCTCATTTTTCGAGGTTTTTATAAAAAAAATTTTCTAGACCCGGATCCTTGTTTTTTTGAAAAAAGCTGAGGGACTCGTGTTTAACCGCGGTTAACCAGATGATTGGTGGGAGAGGTATCAAATTGTCAAATGGAATTGCGAGATCAAAGATAAATTTTTCTAATGTTTGTTTCAAAAATGTCGAATCTTAATTTGTCTGACCGTACGATTCGTACGGTACGAAGCATCTGAAATGTCAAAATTCACTGCCACTACCCCCTCAATTATGGAGTCAATTTTATATTTAGGACAGTAAAATATAAGTGATGGATTATTTTCATTTTTGAATGTTTATCTCAATCCTTAATTCTTCCCAGTGCACACGAGTCATTTCATATCCAAAGAATTCATGAATAGAATGTGATTGAATTGTACTATTAAAATAGTGTCCTGGATAGCAAACATCTCCCCTATCCGCTACGATCGGAATCAAAATTTGGCCTCAAAATTGATCATTTTATTTTATTTCCTTGGTACATTTGTTAATAATTGACAATGTTATGATTTTAAATTCTTAGGGTGAAAGTCTCCTGTGAAGATTCTGAATTCTTAAGATAAAAAAGTCTCATTTTAAAATTGCAAATTCTAATGTCCAAAAAGTCTATTTACATTTTAGAAACTACTAGAACAAATGTGGTATTATTGGAAGTTATGATTAAATATCCCTTTATCACCTTTTGGTTAGATTGCGTAGCCACTACTCCTTTTAACGTGTGTTTTTAACGTTGTGGCTACGCAATCTAACCAAAAGGTGATAAAGGGATATGTCAAATTTTCAAAAATCTTTTCTTATTTTTTAAACTTAGTTAATAATTTTTTTCGAGATTTCAGCTATTTTTACAATTATCAAACAAAAAAATAATAACAAAAATTGATAACTGCGATATTTTAAATTAAACATAAATGTATTTGAATAAACAAACATAATCATGTTTGAAAACGAAAAACCCTCAATTTTGATTGGATTTAAGTTCAACCAATCAACATCGGGCTGCAATCTTCAAATACAGGAAATAAACCTTATTGAAGAATTTCAAGACCTCAAACTGCCATTTTGATACCGAATATGCAGGATTATACAGTGTGGGACAATAAATGTCTAAGGGAGCTTTTTTCTTATTATGTCTTGATATTTCACTCGTATTACATGCTTCATCTTGTTGTTGTTTTGCTGAGTTTTTCAAACGCGAAATTAATTGTTTATCAATTTTATTTCCGGAAATGTCAACTTCGCGTATCTTCCGTTTATTCAGTGGTTCTATTAGATTAATTTCTCCATATCGTTCTTTTTCTTCATTTATGTCTTCATTACAAGTATGGCAATTCATTTCAGAACCTGCGTATGAAGATCTTCCCAAGGGACACGTATCATCGAGCTCAGCTATAATTTTATGCTAATTTCAAATTCTGAACTTTCATTCCAGTGGTGAAAGATAATTTAGTATGCTGCATATTGTATGCAAGGGATTTTTGGCTTCAATGCATTTTTGAAATTGAGTGGTCGAAACAATTAATGAAGTCACTCACAAGACTATTTCGAAATCACAATAAATGATAACTTTTGATTTTACAGCCTGAGTTTTTTCGTTTACTGCGTTTTTTTTCGTCCGCCGGTTTGACAGTCAAACGCGGACGAAAAAAAACGCTTTCAGTAAACAAAGATTTTGAAGGCGATTTTTTGTGGACAAAACAAAACGTCTTCATGGACGAAAAAACCCCTTCGCGGACAATAAATGTCTTCACGGACGAGAAAAACACCTTCGCGGACGAAAAAACGCCTTCACAGACGAAAAAATGAGTCTTTAATGATTTCAAGCCATGGTGAAAATAATATGCCTGTCTAACCGGTGGACAGAAAAAAACGCAGTAAACGAGAAAACTAAGGCTGTACGCTATTATGAAATTTCATAGCCGATCGAAAGTATCGCGAGCGGTTTTTGTAGAGAATAATTTCACTGAGAAAATATTTTATTTTCGAAAAGTATTAAAGTCAAAAATGTGGACTCAAAGACTTTTTTGGAATATTTTGTGGGCTGTATTTCATGGTACCGACGACTACATTACCGACGACTACACTCGGTTTGCACTCAATAAATCATATATTTTTTTCTCATTTTTAGAACTTACCGGCGTCCTCGTGAATATGAATTAATGTGGCGAACAATATTATGGCGATCGCATACGAAATATTCTCGATACTTGGCTAATTAAAATAAAAATTAAACAATTAATTTTATATGCTTTTTGTATAACTTATTGATGAGGTGGTCGTCGCTTAATAAGTTTCAAGAAACAAATTTTGAAATTTTTGAGAAATAAAAATACCATTTCTAAACAAACAAGGAACGAATGTTTACTGAACTCTCCCGAATGGTCTGCACGAACTCTTCAGTTGCACAGTCATGTGGTTTTTTTATGTTAATTTAATCTTAGAGAGAAGATTATTTGATAATGTAAGATTTCGTTCAAGATATAACAGATGGAACTTATATTCAATCCAAGGATTCATACTACTCCACAAATTAACTATTGAAAACCTTGATTTTCAATTTTTCAACGACTACAACCCCATCAAAAGGACCATAATTTAAGAAGTTTGAAGGGTCTCCACGTTAATTTTGATCCATTCCAAATAACAGCATCATTAACATGCAGCATGTTACATGCTACTGAGTTAACCAATGCTAGTCAACTCTTGAGGAAAGTTGAAAAAAGCTTATTGTTATGTCAGATCATTCTTGATCTTAGCTTTCACAATATCAAAGATTGGGACCACCAGGCACTATTGTTCGCGTTTGACTAGCTTTTGACCAATAAGAGCACCAGATTTTACTTCTCTGACCAAAAAGAGCTTCGAAAATAAGTTAAACCACAAACAAAATCTCGGAGGGCCTAGTGATCCCAATCTTAGTGTTATTAAAATTTGATTATTTAATTGTTATAAAACAAGTTTATTCGTAATTATTAACATTTATAAATTTAAAATATATTTGAAGACCCTACAAATCCAATAGTATTCTATTTTCTGAAATATTGTTATAAAACCTTTAAATAATATTTAAATCTTTCTCTATAACTAGTATGCCGCATTTTGACGGTTTGAGCTTGCTTTTTTGCTGTGAACTATAAAACAAACAGAAATACAATGAGGTTGTCACATTTTGACAAATTCAAAGGAAATTCCCAAAAACTTTTTTTCTTTTGATCAGGTAATGTATTGATTGTCAATTCCAAGTATGAGATCGATGAGACCAGGGAACGGCAAAACTGGATTGGATCGTATAGGAATTATTGGATGAGATTGGATCGTATCGTTTTTTTCACCCCCTTTTAATACAATCCGATCCAATACAGTTAAAATTTCACCCCCTTCGATACGATCCGATCCAATATAGTTTTTATTTCACCTCTCCTCAATCTGATCTGATACGATTTTTTTTCTTCATGCCGATCCTTAGATGAGACATTTTAATAATTTGTTACTCACAATTTGTGACTTACATAGATTATGATTCACGAGAAGATTCATCCTCAACTTTATGAAACGCATGACAAATCAGGGATATGATATCACAAGACCTTCAATTATGCACTTTCCGCTACTACCTACAATGTAGGTCCTACATGTATGAAAACCATCCTATATGAAGAGCGTCTTGGCTCCCATTGAGTTAGTCCGGTATCACACAGAAATAAATTAAGCTAACAGCAGAGCTTTTTTTCACTCCGTAAGTCAGAAAGCCTCTCAAGGAAGCAACTTAAAAAGTTTACTTATAGAACACAAATATAAGTCACAACATTGGTGTGATAACGTCGCATGTTTAAACATCCCTTTGCAACACCGTCAACTCCATCAGTCCGCTGGAGCCCAAGTTCGGTGAACTCGGCCGACAAATTTTATATTTTTTTGCCACTTAGCAACATCGATTGTTTTGCGGATGAATAAAATGGGTACGTTGTGTTTGAACAAGTTCACTCATATAAACCACCTACGCTACCGACAAGCAACTAGTATTGACGTTCATTTGTTCAAAAATCAATATTTCTATATGCTTCTACAACTCAATCCTAAAAGGCAATTAGGGAATTGTCGTGTGAAAAAAATCTTGCAAATTAACAAGAACAATCCAACAATGTGAAATTTTAGTGAACCGTTTTATTAACAGAGTGAACATCTTCAGTTTTTATAGTGTGACCGTTTAAAATTTCATCGTCAATAACACCTTCTGCCGATGCTGCTTTAAAATTTGAGTTGTATTTGTCAACAATGTCTGCAACAGTATTCGTTGTGTTTAATAATGAGTGAAAATAAGCTTTTTGAGTTAAATTTTCATAAATAGTTCACGATAAGATATCCCTTTATCACACTTAACTTAGAATGCGTAGCCACAACGTTAAAATCACAAGTTTAAAACAGTTGACTACTCTGAGTAGTGGCAACGCATTCTAAGCAAAGTTTAATAAAGGGATATATCGCCCATCGGATCAATTTGGTAAAATTTTATTTTACTTTAATATTCCTAATTAATCGAGCCGTGAGGAAGTAAACAATTATATTGAAAAGAAACCGATACATGTTTACAAAAAGCTTGAGGATGACGGGAAAACAAGTCATTTTTCAATGTTGAACGGCTGAGACACGCCGCGGCGCGCCGTCTGAGATTTTTTTTACAAAATTACGTCAATTTCAGTTTTTTTTCCTTAACAATAATCAAATCGTGTAATTATTATTCGTCAGATTTTCACAATTATAAAAATAACTTCAAAATCAGAGTAGCTATATGTTAGGTTTGCCTTTTTTTGCTTTTATTTAAACTCAAGCCAAGCCACAGAAGTTGGTTTCCTCTGTGAAATAGAAGTATACTAAATTATAATCGAAAAACTCTCGATCATTTTTATAAATTAAACCTCCCTATTCCAGTTTGTGGAGATAATGGATTGTCGTGCAAATCGGTCACAATGGTGCTGCAATTCAAAAAGTTAGCTTTATCTTTACATATTATCGATGTCAAAGTTTTCGTCATTTGAGCAACATTATCTGATTCCACTGTAACAATTCTGTCTGTGATATTATAACCAGCATAATCAGCTAAAGTGAAAGTTAGTAAAAAACTTAAAATAAACATTTTTAATGCCTATGAAAAAATGATGAAAATTAATTGTTAAATAATGATTCGGAAATGTGCTTCGTTCGCATGAAAATTGAATGCAAATGCACCGGAAATACCCCTAGACGTTAGGGTTTATAACCTAACAATTTTCTAGGCGCAATTTTCTAGGCTTTTATAAATTGAAATTTTTTTATAAAATAAAGACAATATATAGTTCAATATTCAACGTGAAATTCAGGGTTCAGCAGACCGAAAATAATTCAGATCGGATTAATTCGTTTCGAAAACCGAGCCCTCGTGAAACAATACATATCCTTTTCCCAACCTAAGTGGATCTTGAAATTGCTTGCTATCTCTATAGCGCGTGTTCGAATCCCACTAATGTTGTCTTAGTGACTGTCTTTGGTATGATAATAGGCAAGAGTGCTTGATATTGGGACCGCCAAAGTTCATTGGTGCGGAAACACTGAGACAATCACTTAGACAACATCAGTGACATTCGAACACGCGCTATAGAGATAGCTAGCATTTTCAAGATCCACTTAGGTTGGGAAAAGAATATGTAAAATAATTGAAATCTTATTTACTCAAAAACGTTTTGTGGTAAACCAGTTTTTAAATCCTGTTTAAATATCGAACCGCAAAAGTACTCTGCTATCATAGAGTATCAATCATGTATTTATTAACTAACCAATTAATTACTCAGAAAAACAGTGAAAATATTATCTCATAATAAAGTCGTTCGTCGTATATGTTTTTTACGAGTGGTGGTTTCGGGAACAATCTTTCACAATATGTTGTCCTCTACTTATCTATGTATTTATAATTTTAAGTTTTAAAACAATTATCCTCGCACGGCTTGCCGCTTGTTAAGATCAGGAAAGGTGTGAATTCGGCGGAAAATTTTGTCAAAAAATTTTCGTCACAGATGATTTTCAAAAAAGCAAAAAATCAGAGTGAAAAGTAGAGAAACTCAAATTTGAAATAAAATATGAATTGTTTGGAGATTTGCGAAGATATATTCAAGCCAAAAAATGAAACCCTGACGAGATTTTTTCATGACAAGCTGGAATGTTCATGTTTTGAAGCATACGAAAACGCTTGTCAAGATCAAAAGTTTGCTTTTACGGATTACTACAGGTTTTTGACAAGAGATAAATTGAGATGAAGCATTCATAGATTTTGTCGTTTTTTGTTTTTTTGTATATATAAAATTAACGAGTTATCTTTCAAATGCTGGAGATTTTATCGTTCCACGTCATATCTAATGATTGCTAGTTAATTATTACTAATTATTTTCACCTTCAAAAGACCTTAACAGACATCTTATGACACCTTTCGAATCGATAATTCGGCAATTTTATCATGAAAATATAAATATGTCAGATTTTAGCCAGCTATTTTAGTTCAGGAAATCACCTGATCAGATGAATGGTGATTTGCTCGCGTTCAATAATCGTATGATGATTTTGTTTTCTCTGTCTTAATTGGTGGATATCTGACCCAAAAAGCCATGAAAAAGCAAATTTTTTGAAGAAATTGTATGGTTATTTTTGATAACATATATAACATACAGCGGTTTACCATTTAAAGCCCCCTGACCACTTAAAACCCACTTCAGGTGCTCACTTCAGGTGCTGAAAATTCGGGCTCATTTCTTATATCCTAATATCAAGGTCGAGACATAATTTTTTGCGAATAAAAAATATTTCCGAAATTTTTCAAAATAACATATTTTGGTCATTTTAGACACCAAGGAGTTAAAATTCCAGAAAGTCAAAACAAATTTTTGATTGAAATAACCTGAGCTAGAAAAAATATTTATCATTTACAACTTTTTTCTCGGTCAAATCCCCACACTATTTTTTTTTCAGTAATCTCGCTTATTATCCATATTTTATCGTTAATTTGCACTTTTTTCATGTTAGTTTAATGAAATTAAGATATCCCTTTATCACCTTTTGCATGATCTGAGAGATGTGGGCTGAAAAGAAGAGAAAGCGGCCTCATGAGTGGCTAGAAGGGGTCTNAAAGCCCCCTGTTAACTTTAAAATTTTCAAAGTTTATTTAAGTTTTTCCCCTAAATGGAAAAATAGTGTTAAAAAACATTTTACTCGTTTGGACTCAATGAAGTGTTTCACATCAAAAAAGATAGACGTGATTCTTACGATCGACTCCGTCCACTAAACGGCGCTTTAGCCCGCAGTTTTTTCAGAAAATGTCTTTTTCAAATCCAGAAAGTTTAGCTTTTTCGGTGAAGAACCGGTTAATATTTTTTGCCCCCGAAAAAGACCCAAAATTAAAGCTTTAATGGTATTTGGTCCAAAACGACAAAAAGTATTCAAGTTTTAAAAAAAAATTACGTCTTATCTTTTACCTGAATCATGAGCTAAAAAACGTTTTAGGCAAATTCGCAATTTCAAACGTTTTTGATGTGATTTTTTGGTTTCTTTTCGTGACAAAAACCAAATCGCCGACGTGTCTTCCCTACTTCCCAACTCTGATTTCCTTTCTGCCGACCAGAAAAAATTTCACGAAACTTAAAACAAAGATCGTGCTCTAAAATTTTCCGGTCTCCAAAGCGTACGTGAGCAAACTCTCCTGTTGGCAATGTGTTACCAGTTGTGATAGATACGGTATTAATATACCACATTTTTACTGAAATACCTCGCCTGTATGTATTGTCAATAGGATGGTCTACACCGCTTTTGGAACAATTTTTGGCTTTGGAAACCAGATTAAGTTCTTGAATATTATATGGACCACGCACATTAAGGGAAAAATCGAGATAAAAAATGGGACCGAATCGATTCGCCCGAATCGAACCAAGTTTCCAAATTGTTAAAAAAGGCTTTTTTTGAAATTAGTCTCAATGTTGATGAAAAAGGATAAAATGGTTCCGATAAAGAAACCAAACCTTTTGGTAGTTTTTTTTCTAACAAATATGTGTCATCAATTTGAAGACTTATCTATTCCAAATAGCTAAAACTCAACTTTCCAGGAGAGTTGTTTCCTATAAACCGAAATAATTAAAGCGCTGTGAACGATGCCGTTTCTGCCTCAACTGTGCGCAGGCACTGTTCTGACCCGGGTAATAAGGTTGAAGTGGACTATAAGGTTATTATAGAGAGGATCACCGATTCTGGAAATATTTTTCGGCACTTGTAAACTTTTTTTCAAATAATTAAGCAAAATAGAAATTTTTCACAATATCTAGCCTCTGATAACAATTATTCAGAGGCTTGGTTTCCGTGACATATTTTTCCCAAATAGTTAGTCTATTTGAAGAACCATACGAATTAAACTAAGGGAACACGTTATTCTTCTCCCAAGAAAAACATCAATTGTAATCGCTACCACATCATCTTCATCTTGACGATCATAGGCGTTATGTGGCAACATGCGTCCAGAAACCATTCACACGGCAACACCAAAAGAGCAATGATCCGTAAATTTTTTTCCTTGCAGAAGAATCGGGACACAGGAGTCCAAGCAGATCAATAGTCCCACAACTCCAAGTTATCCCAAGCAAAACCCGCCAGTTCAATTTTACTGCGAGAACCTTCAAAAATTTTCTTAAAACATGTAGTTTGTGTTTTCCTAAAAAGTTTCCCAGAATATCATTGAATAATTACAAAATAAATTCAAAGGTAGGAAAATAGTTCATAATTATTGTAAATGTTTAAATGAATTTTTTTTGAAAAAATCCAAATCAATCAAAGGACAGCTTAACTAACACAGCAACTAATTTGTTTAATCAACTAAGAAACAAAACAAAATTATTATGATCTCCCCACTTTCGTGTTGTTCGTGTGTTGCAGACTTGACGAGGAATAGCAATGACATAGCAAATCACTATTTATCGCCTTTACGCTGATAAGATCGTGGAAAAATCATGATAGAAACGTCAATTGCCAATTTTTTAAAATACCAGCCGCAACATACCACCGAATTTATATTTTGTAGAAATTTTCATTTAAAGAGAAAATTGTGAATTTTTTTTTGTTTGTCGAATGTTAGCCGATCAGTTTTGCTGTTCCACTGTTTTCTCGGAATCAATTGGGTGTGAGTCATACTTTGCCATTCAAACAGAATCTTCTATTATTCAATAAAAAAAAAAATCATAATTGGTGTATTCACCAGCTGCTTGTATTTTTTTGTGGCCAGTCGTATCCGCCAGATAACGATCAATCCTGGATTGCCAAATCCAACGTATATAGCGGAGACCATGCTAAGTAAAAATCAAGCTGAAAAAACCGACATATGTCCAATGGTCTTAACTGATGAAAAGAATAATCGTTGATATCGGGGAAGTAAGACACCATATCCTCAAGAAACGGCAAAGCTAGTTAAATATGTTCATTTTATTTTCGAAAATGAGCACAAGTTGTTTAAAGGACTGCTGAACAAATGTTACGTGTAACAAATTCAATTTTTCTCCGCTTCTTGATGATAAGGAAGAACTTCAAAAATAAAATAGTTTAAAATCATCGTTTATATAGAATGTAGTGAGTTATTATAAATAAAGGGGCTTTTTGATGTTTAAAGAGGTAACCCTGACAAGTTAATTATATATTATATGCTTTTTGTTAGCGCGAAGACAAGATCTGAAAGCAGGGATCGGTCTTGAAAAAAAGAATGAAATCTGTTATTGATCGCATCTGGAATCGAGGAGGTGTGAAATAGAAATACTTTATAGGACGGATCGTTTCGATAGGGGAGGGGGGGGGAATTTGTTAACAGTATTCGATCGGTAGTCGTATCGAAAGGGATCATAAAACTTTTGACTGTATTGGCTCGGATCGACTTGCCCCTAAGTTTATCATTGAAAACGGAGATCGACGTAACCCTTAAATTTAATCAACTATGGATGGCACAGATCGGAAAACGATTCGAGTTTTCCATGCCGATGCCAATAAATTCCAAGATACGTAATGCACTCAAGTTTGCCGGGATCCCCGTGACTGAAGAATGGTAAACGCTATCATAATCTGATGACTCTAACCACTGCACAATTTTTATTATTCCGAAACTTTATCTCATCCGTGGTTTTTTTGATTTTAAAGTCTTCACCGAAAATTTTACGCACGGCACATAGGAACGCGAGTAAACTATAGTATTCTAGAGAATAGTATTTCCGTATTTTGTTCACAAATTTTCCTAGCATATTAATATTGAGTTTTTTGTTTTGCAAAGAAATGACATAAAATGTTAAAATCCGAAAAAAAGTGTTCTGAACGGAATGTTTGGAATTTAACGTTGCGTAACAAACTGCTAAAAATTTTATCACTTTTAATTTGAATCCGGAGTGATTAATCAGTTCTTGATTTTTAATAGATATAAAATTTCGGCAAAGGTTTTCGTTTTAGAAATTTTGGTCATTTGGTTTTTTTTAAACCGCACCAGATCAAACATTTAATTGTTTGCATGCATTTTTTTTCTGACGAGATATAGGGAATAAATTGTAAGAAATGCCTTCAATTCTTCAACTCGGCTTAGACTGTTAATAAAGCGTGAGTCGTAATCCGCAGGACTTGATTTTCTGCTTTCTGCCAATCAGTCCTAGCTGTTCCATTTCCTGAAATTCTGAGCCTAAAAAGCAAAGTTTCAATTATTGAACATACTTTTAATATATCGTTGCGAAATACAATTCACAGCCAATTGCTTTCCAATTTAATAGACTAATTATTTTTTCAAACGTATAGAAAAAGGCATTTACGCGGAAAGGAAAATAAAAAAGTTGCGCGACCAATGGCCCTCCAAGTTAGCACATACGAGGAAAATGCCAATATTATAAGATGAAATTATAACCTTTATTTTTATTTGAAAATTCATCTGTTAATTAAATTTTAACCTTAAACTTAAGATGGATTTTGCTGATCGGCTCTCCTCTCTAGATTAAGATTTATGAAAAATTTTAACAAAGAAATTTTCTTATGTTAAGAATGGCTCTTAAATTGTGCTGGAATATTTTATTTCTCGTGAGATGTTCAATATTGGGTCAGATCACTTTCAAGTTTCATCGTATACAACTGAAAAAACCTGACCAAAATCGAAGGTCAATCTTTTGGCCTGAGAATATTAGCAATCGCAATTCGGGTCAATTATGTACTTTAAATAAGGTCAGCTAGAAACCAAAATGTCAATTTCACCATGAGCAAGATTTTTCTACTGTTGGCGCCCCTTCCATACATAATTTGACCGCATCCAGGCAATTTCATCAAAAAAAGCCGATCCTTTCGATTCTCCTTGAGGGTACTTTTACAAGATTCCTCAAAAACATTGTTGATGAATCTTTAAAACGTATTTTAAGACTTTTTTTCTTAATACAGCAGAAGAGCGTCATTCAAAGCCGAATAATGATCACTGTAACGAAATAATCCCAAAAATAGAGGTGTCAAATAATATTGTCAAGAATAAATCCTATTTTTTTTGAAAAATAAATCACCACGTGTTACAGTGACTTTTTTGAAAAAATGGCCAGAGTTTGTTTCAAAATTTTTTACATAAGATTAAATGTGTTTTTTTTTTTTTTAGTCCTAATAAAATTTTCGCGCGTTATGTACTATTTGTGTACATTGAACAAGAACCGTTACTTTTCTTAATTTTGACGGTCGACAGTGATCGTTTTTTTGGATGCTAATTGGTGTATTGGCGAAAGACAAGTCTCCACGAAACTTTTCAAGATAACCTTTTTCACTTTTTTACACCAAAGAGTGAATCTTTAAGCAATTTTTGAAAGAAAAAAGTACTCTATTGGGGCCGACCGTTATATTCTTGAATATAGCGGTATCACGTGATCATATTTTGGGCTATGGTGTAATGTAAAAAGGCTTTAGAATTTTATTTGTATACATTGAACCGGGGTTATTCGGGGATTCCAAATACATGTTTGCAAAAATTAAGTAATCTGTAAATAAAATGAACTGCAAGTAAAAATTTTCCAAAAATATAAAAAAAAAAGAAAAAACTCACAAATGTCATTTTTGGTTTCAAGTTCCATGCGATACACTTAATACTGATCTTTGTCATTACTGATTTAAGCGTCCGAAAATGCGATTGGAAATGGTGATGGGCAGCGGTGGGATGCAGAAATCAAGGTCTAGCAAGAGTAAATCAGAAAAAAAAATTATAAACACATAAATAAAAGAAAATATCTTGACTCAACAGGGTCGTTGGAAAAACAGTTTATCATTTCTCGAAATATTCTTGTTGAAAAAATGCATTGAATATAGTGATTATCATGTTCACGTTTTGAAACGATTATTTATCGACGTCCTTTTGAACCAATTTGTATTGAAAGATGTTATAAAAAACAAACTGAACCTCTTGCATAGAAAAGATGACATATTTTTTATTGTCACTATGAGCGGTTATATACAATAATCCCAATTAATAAACTGCAATTGCCCCGAATGCTTGAATTTTAATGAAAAGTGCCGGTAACGAATTGTATAAAAAGAATCATCTGGCTAGCACGATGCATAACTGAAATATTGGAAACTGTATGGTAACAATAGCGCAAAGCAGCAAAAAATATAAAAAGAACCCGATAATGTATCCGTAAATCATTTCCGTCGTCATATAATGTCTGATAGCTGGATAAGTTTCGCATCAATATGAAAAATCCCTGACACATATTGTTAATGATTTCAAAATATTTTTAAGGAAAATTTCAGGTGTAGACTTTTTTCGGAGAATTTTTTCCCACTTCCAACAAAACAGTGGAGGCTTTATTGGTTTTTACGGTCTATTTTTTTTGTCTAATTAGCATAATATATTCAGTTTGGATGTATTTTTCATACATAAGACATCATGGTTTGTCATTCACCTCGACCGTCAAAAATGAAAATTTTTAGTGAGACCTCTATTTGTGTGTATCTATATCCTTTTACCAAACAAAAGTGCCTCTCAGTAGTTACTGTAGAACTTTAGACATGAATCTGTACCCCAGACTCGATTAGCAACTCAGTTGCCCACTTTAAAATCGCCTATATGAACAAAGTTCATTACAATATCTTCAAACGGATTTAAAGGCATTTATGAATGAAGAACAATAAGTTGCCGAAGTTGCTAAAAGGTCAAGAGAAGAGTGCAATATAAGACTGAAATTAAACCTTAATCTATATTTGCAATTACTCAGTTAAACTCCAAATGATTTTCTAGCAGTGTGTCTAAAAATAATTATGTTTTCTGCCAAAATTCTCTGGTGAAAGACGACTCTAAAATTATTGTTTATATTATTTATTGTGGACAGAATGCGAGACATACTTCCGGCCTACGTTTTGACTTCTAGAAATGCTCTAGTCTCACCGGAGGCCATTTTCACAATAATAAAACAGAATCTTGAAAATTAAAAAAAATAACAATGCGGTATTGATTAATCAAAACATGTACCGCATAAGGTAATTAGAAAAGTTCTCAAGATTACTTAAAGAACCATTGGGGATGTAATTCGGACGCTTTTAAGACTTTCTCTCTCATTACACTAATGTCGAATAAAATCAGGTGGACGAAATATTCAAATAAGGGTGGAATATATTCATAATAAAATCCCTATATTTCTCGAAAAATGAATATCACGTGACGTATGTTTGAAAGTATTATTAATGTTCAAAACTTTAAATTTCAGGTGTTTATTGCTCAAAAAAAATGTTCGGCGTAATTTGTCACTATTTGTTTTACTTTCACCAAAACCTTATTTTCTTCATTTGAGGTTCACTGATTGCTTTTGGACTTTGTGTGTATGAAAAAAAGTCTTAAAAATTCTAGGAAACCCTTTACTTCTTTCAAAAATTGATTTAAGCAATTTTTGGAAAAACAGTACTACTTTTAAACCAACCTATTCCTAATATACGGTCACTGTGATCAATAATTTGGTGGCTATCGTGTGATGGGAAAAAAGTCTTAAAATTTTTTCTGATCACAAGATGTAAAGGTTTTAATTTTGCAAAAGTAAGTCTGTTAATACAGTACAAATTTCAAAAAAAGAACGCACAACACGCATTTTGTTTCAAAGTTTAGCGATACGTTATAATTGAAATCTTGCATTAAGATTAAGCGTCGTAAAATGCATTAAAATGGTGTGTGGCAAATAGTTGGCTAAATCTCGAGTTACGAGTTATAATAAGGTACACACCGTTGAATTTCGGCTTTAGAAACGATCTCATTTGATTGATTCAATAATCTTTTTCTCAAATGTTTTGTCTAAATAAAGTTAAAAAAATTGAACAATTCAGCCCAACATTTTTTTGCTGGATGTTTTCGTAATATTATGTTGTAATTTGAGCTATCCAAAAACTTATACGGATGATTCGTTTTCAAAAGCGCCGATTTATTTTGTCAGACGAAAAAATAGTGGAAAAGGATAAATTTCTGATGATAACTGCAGGAAATTGTACAAATTAACAAAGAAAAAGGCCGAGCGAGCTATTTTTGTGTCGTCGAGTTTTGTAATGAATAATATATCCCTGTTATACCTTTTGATGATTTGAGAGATGTAGGTTGGGGAGCAATCCTTCACCTCCTGACCTCCTCTAGCACTCAGGTCGAGGCCGCTTCTCTTCTTTTCAGCCTAACATCTCTCAAATCATCAAAGGTGTTAAGGGATATGGGTCCCATTATATTAATTATCGGCATTTAGAGGGCCGCAGTCGGTCAGGACCGATTTTGCAAAGTGTTTAAAGGCTCAAATGACCAAAGGATCGTAGATAAGCAATAAGGAAAAAAAAACTTGCTTACAAATTTTCCGAAAATGACTAAAATGACTCAAAACGATTTTTAAGAAAAAAATTTATAGCCGTATAATTAGATTTGATTATCAAAAAATTTTGGGGTCATTCTAGTGTTTAATTTTATTGGTTAGTTCCAATGATCGTTCTGATGGATCTCAGCAAAACAAATAACACCCCTAGACCCGGCCGAAAAAATCATGAATTTTTTAGTAAGTCTTTTTCCCAAAAAGACCTCTCAATCATTATCAAATTAATTTATTCATGATTTTGAAACTAACTCAATAATACGTCAAAAAATGCCGCAATTATCAACTTTGATAAACGGTATTAGCACATTAGGTTGTCCAGTCCGACCACAGGTGGCGCTAGAATGATTTTATGATATTATGGGTGTCAACTAATACCAGGTATAGTCAAAAAGAATGGGAAAAGGCAGCATTAGAAAAGTTAACCATAGAATAGATAATAAATAATAGATTGGTGATAGATCATTGAAAAAATGCCTAACTTTTGCTGATTGCGTCGATTGGCCAAAAAAATAAGTTGCTTAAAGTAATTTTTGATCCGGAAATGAAGACCGCAGCGTGCAGTAGAGTCAGAAAACATAATTTAAAACTTTACAGAATTAACGAATAGCTTATTGGGCTAGTTAAAACTAAAAAGCCTGTTTAGTTGTCAATTTTGGCATTCATATTTGTATTTTCGTGTCAGCCTCAGATAAATATAATCATGACAACCATTCATAGTAAATTATCAAAGATGTAAGTGATTTTCTATATATTTATGTTGCCGATTTGATTCCAAAAATAAGTTGCATTAATTCAAAATTTTATAAAGGACGATAAAGAGGATTTTTGTGTTTTATATTCAAAATTTGTTGAAAATGGACCAACGAAACTCGCCGAGGCGATTAAAAAAGGTTTTGTTTTAAATAAAAATTTTGTGGAAAGCTGAGCCGAACATCGATAAAGAGATTATTTTGTATTTTATTTTTGAAGAAAGATTAAAATTTTAATACAAACTTGATTATTATTTATTGAACTTTGTCTTTTTGGATGTGGGTGATGGGTGTAATGGTTGGAACTTGTTCGGGAGCACAAATTTAATGGTTTTTGTTTAAATTTTCGAATTTTCTTGAACATTTAGATTTTATTTTTTAAGCAACAATATTTGAATTTTTTTGTCAATTTTGATAAACTTACTTCGAATTTTAATATTTTATAAAAAAGAAATTTTGTTATTATTTTACCGATTTTTCTGTTTGAAATTTTGACAATTTCTCGAACAAGTTTTGAAATTCCTGAAAAAAGTTAAAACTTTCAAAAACTTGAATAATTTCTTCAATAAATTGGGTCAATAATCTGAAAAATTTGACAATTCATTTCAATTCGACAATGTTAGGAAATCTGTCCAAATTCTGAAAAATTGTCGATTTCAAATTAATTATCGATCTTTGAGAAAAGTTCAGTTTTGAAAAAATTTTCAAATATTTTGAGGAAATTAAAAATTGTTAGAAACATTGTCAAATTTTAAACAAAAAAAATGTCACAAAAATCAAGAAAATTTTATTTTTTAGGAAAAATATTAAATTCGAAGTAGTTTCAAATTTAAGAAAAATCCAAATGATGCTTTTAAAAAAATAAATCTTAAATTTATAAAAAATGACAATTTTTTAAAACCCTCAAACTCATTTAACAAAAGGTTCAAATTGTTGGGTAAATGATAGAAATTCTTAAAAATTTTGCTATTATTCTTGGCCAACGTAATAAAAGGATACATCCTCTTTTATCGGCCTTCGGCAGATTTGGCACTACAAATTTATTTGAAACATAAAGGTCCTCTTTAGGGAGTACCTCGCGTTGGAAATGCCGTTTTCAGTTTTTGAGGGCATAGCCATTACAGCACCACGGTGGTGTATATGTTCAAAAAGAAATAGTTGCCAAAAAATTTCTCTCGAAAAGTTATCCAGGTATAGGACATTTTCAGGTCCACATAACATCTTAGTGTGTAATACAAAAAGTGCTTGCTTACAGCACCAGGTGGTGTCAAATGTCAAAAACAACAGTTGCCAAAAATTTGTCTCGGAAAAACACCCGAACCATATTTTGTAGTATTACTATGGTCAGTTCTAGATTGACTGAAATTTACCGGTGCTTTTTTGTCGATTACCGGTTAACGCGAGTAAGTCGTCGGTAAGAGACATAGCAAGCACTCTGTATCACCGATTGACGTTTGGATACATTGAAAATTTGTGAATCGTATGTAACGTGTTTTGAAACATTCGCTCCGATGCGAGTTGCGCTAAAATAGAAGCCAGCAGTAAGGGAAAATTCTTTTTTGGCCATAACATTGGCGGGGGTCCAGAAACATTTTTTTTGCCCAATATAGAGAACAAACAGTTAGGCTACCATAGAGGTCAAAACTAGGACTTGGACCTCTCAATTTTTGAAAAAAATTGGATTTTTGGCTCAAAATGACGATTTTGCGATTTTCATGACCCTAAATGCGATTTTGGGAGTTTTTTCAATTTTCAAAAGTACTTTGTCTGACGTAAACTACCCTGCAATTCCATTCCGGGTCAAAGTTACTTTTGAGCAACTTTTTTTTTCAGCCATTCAGCGAACCCCAAAAATTTTGACAAAATGTTTTTCTGAAATTCCAAAAATATAATCTGCCGTAAAATTCTTTACCAAATGGTTTCTCAATTTTCAGATTTTAGTCTTTTCCAATGCTTCACACGCGCCACTCTATGGCATTATTTCGAGGCAAAATCGTCTGAGACATGATTCATGTCAACATGATCTAAGAAAAACCTGTATTTCCGAGTATCGAAAAAGAACGGTAATACCGTTACGGTATAGTTTACTATTTTCGTACTCACCTTGACATTCCCATGGAACGTGTTTTGCAAAAGACATTGGTGTCTAGAAACCATTCATCATAATCTTTTCATTGTTAATATAAGAATTTGTAAATTTGCACATTTCTTTTACTGGTTCGAACGTTGAATATAGGGATTCAACGAAGGTCAACGCATAAATATCAGTTGTAAATCAAACTTTTTATTGCAGATTCTGCATATTTGTCAGGATTGCAAATAGCGCATAAATGTTCTAAATTTAAATTATTTTTTGAATTAATTTTTTAAGATGCTCAAATATTTCGTGACAAGTTGGATAAATGAACGAATTTATAAAGTTAAGTGAAACTTCTCAATTTTGGTTTGAGTTTTCCTCTATTTTAACAAGTTAAGGTACACAGTTGATATACTCAGCCGTGTAAGTTACTCGTATGAAGACGTAGCTGGAAAAATTATTCAGTGTATTCTGAAACAAAAATTTCAGAAAAATCATTCAGGACTATTATAGTCCGACTATCTCACCACAAATTTGAGGAACTCAAAAAAAAAATCAGAACTTAACATATCGATCATTATATTATTGCTCAAAATATTATAATATAATGAAATTTACACATTAAAATTTTGGCACATAATTACTGACAAAATATAGAAAATGTGACAAATGAACTTTTATCAAATACATCAAAAAATAATTTTATCAATTTAGTCTGACTCTTTGACAAGCTCAGAAAGCATAACGTTTGCGGCCACTTTGGCCTATTCATATATTGTTTCAATATAACATAAGTGAAAATCGAAGGAACAAGTTATCAACTTTATATACAGCGGTTTACCACCTTAAAGCCCCTAGAACTTTGGCCAAAAAGGGGGTTTAACTCGTCAGGGGCCTTTAAGTGGTCATAGCCAGGGGGTTTTTAGTGGTCACAGCCAGGAGGGGGGGGGTTATAAGTGGTTCAAAAGCGTTTGTGGCTGGGAAAAAATTCTGAGAATGTTTAATTCTAATATCTAACTTTATTTTTTTAATAAAAATGAATCTATATCCTTTACACCTTTGCATGATCTAGAGGATGGGGTTGAGGAGCCATCCTAAACAACTCCTAAGACCCTTCTAGCCATCATGAGGCCGCTTTCTCTTCTTACAGCCCACATCTTTCCGAAATTTTTCAAAATAACATATTTCGGTCATTTTAAACACCAAGGAGTTAAAATTCCAGAAAGTCAAAAACAAATTTTCTAGACAAAAGTCTAGACCCCACACTATTTTTTTTCAGTAATCTCGCTTATTATCCATATTTTATCGTTAATTTGCACTTTTTTCATGTTAGTTTAATAAAATTAAGATATCCCTTTATCACCTTTTGCATGATCTGAGAGATGTGGGCTGAAAAGAAGAGAAAGCGGCCTCATGAGTGGCTAGAAGGGGTCTTAGGAGTGTTAGGATTGGCTCCCTCAACCCACATCTCTTAGATCATGCAAAAGGTGATAAAGGGATATAGATTCAATTTTATTAAAAAAAATAAAGTTAGATATCTAGAATTAAACATTCTCAGAAGTTTTTCCCAGCCCAAAACACGTTTGACCACTTATAACCCCCCCCCCTCCTGGCCTGTGACCACTTAAAACCCCCCTTTTTGGCCAAAGTTCTAGGGGGGCTTTAAGTGGTAAACCGCTGTATATAAAGTTGATAACTTTTTCCTTCGATTTTAACTTATGTTATATTGAACAAATATGAATAGGCCAAAGTCTGGCCGCCAAACGTTTATGCTTTTCTGAGCTTGTCAAGAGTCAGCATAAATTTGAATACAAATTTATTTTTTGATGTATTTGATAAAAAGTTCATTTTGTCAAATTTTCTATAATTTTGTCAGATAATTTATGTGCCAAAATTTTAATGTGTAAATTTCAATTATTATAATATTTTGGCAAATAATAAATGATCGATATGTTAAGTTCTGATTTTTTTTTGAGATTCCTCAAATTTGTGGTGACATAGTCGGACTATAATAGTCATGAATGATTTTTCTGAAATTTTTGTTCAGAATACACTGAATAATTTTTCCAGCTACGTCTTCATACGAGTAACTTACACGGTCTGAGTATATCAACTGTGTACCTAAACTTAGTTAAAATAGAGGAAAACTCAACCAAAATTTGAGAAGTTCATTAACTTTATAAATTCGTTCATTATCCAACTTGTCGCGAAAATATTTGAGGCATCTTAAAAATCTTAATTCAAAAAAATAATTTTAAAATTTAGAACAATTTATGCGCTATTCTGCAATCCTGACAAATATGAAGAATCTTGCAATAAAAGTTTTGATTTTACAACTGATATTTATGCGTTGACCTTCGTTGAATCCCTAAATTTCACGTTCGAACCAGTAAAAGAAATGTGCAAATTTACAAATTCTTATATTAACAATGAAACAGATTATGATGAATGGTTTCTAGACACCAATGTCTTTTGCAAAACACGTTCCATGGGAATGTCAAGGTGAGTACGAAAATAGTAACTATACCGTAACGGTATTACCGTTCTTTTTCGATACTCGGAAATACAGA
>SCLH01000574.1:300387-313891 GCA_004367855.1 Oikopleura vanhoeffeni | reverse complement strand
TTTTTTTGTTATTTTGTACAATATTTCTGCAGTTATAATCAGAAATTTTATCCTTTTCCCACATTTTTTCGTCTGACAAATAAATCGGCTTTTTGAAACGAATCATCCGATTAAATTCTTGGATAGCTCAAATTACCAAAAATATTACGAAAAAATCCAGCAAAAAAAATTTGGGCTGAATTGTTCAATTTTTTACTTATTTTAACAAAACATTTGAGAAAAAGAATTATTGAATCAATCAAATGAGTCGTTTCTAAAAGCCGAAATGTCAACGGTGTGAATACCTTATTAACTACTGAAAGGCACTTTGTTTGGTGAAAGGATATTGATACAAAAATCTCACAAAAACATTTGTCCGAGTCAGACCATTTTTATTGAAAACATTTAGAATATATTACAATGTTTTAGACGAAAAAGGGTTAAAAACCAATAAAGCTCCCTGTTTTTGTGAAGTGGAAAAAATTCTCCAAAAAAGTAATTAACAATATTTCAGGGATTTATATGATGCTAAATTTTATCCAACTTCAGAATTTATGACGACGGAATGTTACGGATCACATATCGGTCTTTTTATTTTTTTGCTGCTTTTGGCTATTTTCATTACAGTTTCCAATATTTCAGTTATCATTGTGCTAGCCAGAGATTCTTTTTATCACAATTCTTACGGACTTTATAAATTCAGCTTGGCAATTGCAGATTTATTAATTGGAATTATTGTTATACCGATCATGGTGACAATAAAAATTAATGTCATTTTCTTGCAAGAGGTTAGTTTTATAAAATTTTCAAATACAAATTGGTTCAAGGACGTGAAATAATCGTTTCAAACGTGAATGATATCATTTTCATGCATTTTTCAACAAGAATTTCGAGAATGTAACTGTTTACCAAACGCTGATTGAGTCAAGTTTCTTTATTTGTGTTATAGATTTTTTTTTCTGAATTTACTCGTAGACTTGATTTCTGCCATCCAGCTGCCATTCACCATTTAATCGCATTTTACGACGCTTAATCATTATGACAAGATCAGTTATTAGTTATGCATGAACTTTGAACAAAATGAATTTGTCGAGTTTTATTTTTTGAAAATTTTTACTGCAGTATTTTTATTAACAGTACTTAATTTTTGCAAACATTTTTGGAATCCCCGAATAACCCCTTTCAATGTGATCAAATAAATTCTTAAAGCCTTTTTAACATTACACCATAGCCAAAAAGTGATCACGTGACGGTATAGGTC
This sequence comes from Oikopleura vanhoeffeni, assembly GCA_004367855.1. NCBI lineage: Eukaryota > Metazoa > Chordata > Appendicularia > Copelata > Oikopleuridae > Oikopleura > Oikopleura vanhoeffeni. Next base: position 312,651 of record SCLH01000574.1, on the reverse strand, counting down.
ATGAAATAGGGGGTCGGGGCCAAAATAGTAAGTTTTTCTTTTCAAAAATTGCTTAAAATCACTCTTTGAAAAAAGTGAAGAGGTTCCTTGAAAGTTTCTAAGACTTTTTTCCCATAACACCATAGACCAAAAACGATCACGTGACCGTCAAATTAAGAAATAAGGTTTTGGTTCAAGTACACAAATAGTACATAACGCCGAAAAATTTTAAGGACTAAAAAACACATAATCTAAAAATTTTGAACATAACTGCATTTTTCAAAAACGTCACGTGATTTTATTTTTCAAAAAATAAGGATTTATTTATGACATATTTTGAACCTTATTTTTGGATTATTTCGTTACGTGATCTTATTCGGACTTTGGTGTATTAAGAAAAAAGTCTTAAAATCGTTTAAAGTTCATCAACAAATGTTTTTGAGGTAATTTGTAAGTACCCTCAAGAGAATCGAAAGGATCGACTTTTTGATGAAAATATTAGCAACTATGGGTCAATTATGTACTGAAAGGGCGCCACAGAGCAAAAATCTCTCTGTGAAATCTGACCATTTTTGGTTTCTAGTGACCTTTAAGTACATAATTGACCCATAGTTGCTAATATTCTCAGGCAAAAGTTGACCCTTCCGATTGTTTTGGTGGTTTTTCCAAGTTTATGCGATGAACTTGAAATTGATCTTGACCTTGAACGAGAAATAAAATATTCCACAACAATTTAAGAGCCATTTTACAAGAAAATTTTGTAAAAAAACTTATAAATATTATTAGAGAGAGCGATAGCAAATCATTCTAAGTTTAAGTTAAAGTTAATATAAGATAATTTCAAATAAAAATAAAGGTTTAATTTCATCTTATTATTGCACTTTTGTGTGTAACTGGAGGTCATTTTCGCAACTTTTTATTCCGCATTAATGACCTTCTTTGTGCGCTTTAGAAATAAATTAGATTTATCTTTAATTGGAAAGCAATGGATGTCGGAATTGTAATTCGCAAGATATAAAAAAATGTTCAATAATTGAAACTTTGCTTGCAGCTAGATGGCAGAAATCAAGTCTGGGTACAGACTCACTTTTAAAGTCTACGAGTTAAGAATAAGGCATTTCTTACATTTTATGCACTTATTCTGTCAGAAAAATGCACAACATTAATTTGATGTGGTTTAAAAAACCAAATAACCCAAATAAAACGAAAATCTTTGCGAAATTTTATATCTATAAAATCAAAGAATAAATTCACTTCCGGTCAACTAAAGTGATAAATTTTAGAGTTTTACGCAAGTTAATTCAAAATTCCTTCAGAACAATTTTTTCTGATTTTAATTTTATTCATTTTGCAAAAACAAAAAACTCAATATAATCTAGAAAATTTGTGACAAAATAAGGAAAATATATTCTCTACAGTAGAATACTTTAGTTTACTCGGTTCCTATGTTTGTGGTAAATTTCGAAGACTTAAAATCAAAAAACCAGGGAAGAGATAAGTTTCGAAATATAAAAATTGTGCAGTGTTAGAGTCAATCAGCATTTGATCGGTTACATTCTTCAGCTCAGGGATCGGCAAAACTTGATTGCATCGTATTGGAATTATTGGATCGGATTGGATCGAATCGTTTTGATCTGATCCAATCCAATATGATTAAAATTTAAGGGTTAGTCGATCCGATCCAATATGATTAAAATTCAGGGGCAAGTCGATCCGATCCAATACAGTCAAAATTTTACCCCTTTCGATACGATCCGATCCAATACTGTTAAAATAACCCCCCCCTCCCCTTCGAAACGATCCGATCCTATAAAGTTTTTATTTCACACCTCCTCGATCCGATGCGATCCAATACGATTTTTTTCAAGCCGATCCCTGCTTCAGCTTGTCGCGCTAACAAAAATATAATATATAATTAACCTTGTCAGGGTTAACTCTTAAACATAAAAAAGCCCTTTATCTGTATATAACTTAATACAATTTTTTAAACGATGATTTACTATTTTATTTTTCAAGTTCTTATCATCAAGAAGCGGAAAATTAATTTGTTACACGTAACTTTGTCAGGTCCTTAAAACTTGTCTCATTTTCGAAAATAAAATGAAATATTTAACAGCTGCCGTTTCGAGGATATGGTGTTATTCCGCTATCAACAGATTATTTCAATCAGAAGACATTGGACATATGTGGTTTTTTCAGTGCTTTTTCTTTTATGGTCTCCGTATATACGTTGATGGCATCCAGTATTGATCGTTATCTGGCGGTACGATGGCCCATAAAATACAAGCAGCTGATTACACCAGTTATGGATTTTTTAATTGAATAATAGAAGATTTTTTGAATGAAAGTATGATCACACATTGATCCGAAAAAGTCGGAGACAGAAACTGTGGTACATCGAAAAAATTCAATTTTCTTTAAATGAATTTAAAATATAAAATTCGGTGGTTGCGGTGGTTTAAAAATTGGCAAATTTGAGTTTTATATTATTTCCAATTTTCGGTAAAAAGGCGATAATAGATTTGTATGTCATCTGATTCTTCAAGTCGAACCACCCGAACAAACGAAGTGGAGATCAATATAATTTTGAGTTTTTGTTTCTTATTGATTAAACATTAGTTTGTGTTATAAGTGTCCCTTTGATTGGATTTTTCAAAAAAATTAAAACATACAATATTTGAATATTCCTACCTTTGAAAATTTATTTGTAATTTTCATTATTCTGAAAATTTTGAAAAAACAAATAATTTTTAAAAATCTTTGAAGTTCGAGTATTGACTGGCGTTTTGCTTGGGATAACTTGGATTGTTGGGATATCTGTTGGACTTGTGCCGATTTTGAAGAAAAATTTACGATATGCTTTTGGTGTTGCTTGGATGGTTCTGGGTGTGCCACATAACCCAAATGATAGTCAAAATGAAGATGCTGGTAGCGATTCAATGATGTTTTATTTGGGAATAACCGTAGTCCCCTTAGTAATTGTATGGTTCATCAATGGATTAACTATTTGGGAAATTGTCGGAAACCAGCCTTGTAATTGTATCAGGAGCTAGAGTGAAAAATTTATTTTTGCTAATTATTGAAAAAAGTTCAAAGTGCCGAAAATGGTCCGAATCGTGATCATCTTATATAAACCTTAAAGTCACTTTAACTTTTACCCGGTCAAACTGCCTCGCAGTGAGGAAACGGATGTTTACACAGCTTTAATTTCGGTTGTTGGAAACAACTCTCCTGAAAGTTGAGTTTTTAGCTAGTTTGGAATGATAAGTCATCATTGATGACACATATTTGTAGAAAAAACTACCAAAAAGGTTGGTTTTTATCGGACCATTTTATCCTTTTTTCATCAAACATTTGAGACTTATCAAAAAGCCTTTTTAAAAATTGGAAACATGGTCCGATTCGGGCCGAATCATTCGGCCCATTTTTTTCTCGATTTTTCCTTAATTTGTGTGGTCATTAATATTCAAGAACTTAATTGTTTCCAAAAGCCAAAATCAAAACGGTGTAGACATCCTATTGAATACATACAGGCGAGGTATTTCATAAAAATGTGGTATTAATAATACCGTATTATACAACTGGTAACAACTTGCCAACGAAGTTGCTCACGTTACTTTTGACGCTGAAAATTTTGAGCAGATTTTTTAATTCGTGAAATTTTTATCTGGTCGCAGAAAAGAAAATAGAGTTGAAAGTAGGAGACCGTCGGCATTTGGTCACGAAAAGAAACAAAATCAACATCAAACGTTTGAAATGCGAATTGCTAAAACGTTTTTAGCTATGACTTCAGGTAAAGATAAGCGTATTTTTTAAAACTGAATATTTTTGTCGTTTTGACCAAATACATAAAGCTTTAATTTTGGTTTTTCGGGCAAAATATTAACCGGTTTTCCCGAAAAAGCTAAACTTCTGGATGAAAAGACATTCTGAAACTGCGGCTAAAGCGCCGTCTAGTGGAGAGTCGATCGTAAGATCAACGTCTATCTTATGATGTGACCTCATGAGTCAAAGATAAATTTTTTAACATATTTTCATTTAGAAAACTTAAATACTTTGAATTAAGTACAGGGGGCTTTATATCGACGCGTCGACTCCATGACGGCGAATTTGCCAATATCTTTGCAACATACTTGATTTTACGCATTTTGGTGATTCAATGCATTTGAACNGATAAACTGTTCGACATATCAACTTTTTAAAAATTGAAGTTTTCGAATTTTTTTCAGCCATTTTGCTTTGATTTTCTTCACAGATCATAATTATTGGCAATGCCCATTTGGCATCCTCGAATTTTTTATCTCTCAGCCTAGAGTTTGGCATATATATGCGGGTGTCATAAAATTAAGTTATCAAAAAAATTCCGTCAGTATGTGCTGAAATCATTTTCCCATCCCGTTATTCTCCGGATTCTCGGAATACGATGCGTAAATTACGTTTCATTAAACAAAAATGGAAGACTTTTCTCTGAAAAAATAGTCGGAATTATTCGGCAAAAAATTGTCGTCGATTTTGGATGAATAATCCCTTTAATGCTTGATACCACATTTTTGTGACGCGTTTCATTTCCATGACAAAATTTTCAAAATTATTTATTGCTCTCCACCTTAGAATCACCAAAACTATATTTAAATATAATAATAACGATCTATTTATAAGTCGGTTTATGACATTTTATTATAATTGCAATAATTTCAGCGTTTACCCTGGCAATTTTACCAATGGGAATTATCACTCTTTGGATGATGATTGCGAACAAACGAATGAATCCAAATAATCCTGACTATGATCATGCAATGGTGAGATATCATATGTCCTTTGATTTTATTGCTGGAGTTTCGTTAATGGCAAATTCGTTTCATAATTGCATTATTTATACTGTCAGAAGTCCACGTTTCAAGGTCAGTGAATTGATCAAACCATTAAAAGTAGTTAGTACTGTTTTGTGCATCTAAAAGGTCTTGCTCTTTTAAGAACAATCTGAAAAAAATTTGAGAGAAACATCCGAAAGATATATTTTTCAACAAATATCCATAATTCTTAATTATTAATTCATCTCTTTTTCGTACAGACATGGCTCATGTCACATGGGTGAAGAGCAAAACAAATCATCAAATTATTTTAATATAATCAAATTTATTTATGAAAATTTTGACCTAGGAGCAAAAAAGGTCTTCCTCATTTCAAAAATTTCGAATTTTTTCACTATAATTGAAATGTACCAAAACTACACTTAGACATGCAGGAATTGCGTGATTTATGAACTACAATTGGGTTTTGTATTTTGTTGTATTTATTGGCATTATTCCTCGCCAGACGCAAAATAGGAATGAGGCTCGAAAACAGAATTGTTCTCTTACCCCGGTTTTCGCTAAATCCTAGCGACACCCACCCCTTTAATCTCAGATTTGTCATGAAAATGTGCATAAGTGCAACAATATATCCCGAAAGGGATATTGAAAATAAATTAAATAAACGTAACCATACATGTATATTTTTTTGTTCTTCCATAAACAAGTGAAATCATTATGATTATTTTAGCGAAATTTGAAAGAAATTTTCGAATCGACATGTTTTCTCTGCCGTTCAAGTTTGGGATCGAATAAAGAAGCCCGACAACTTTTGAAGAATAATAAGGGGTTTTATAACTCACCAAAAATTTTTTTTTTAATGGCACAAATTTTCAAAATTTTTCTTTATTTCTAACGAAATTCTGAGCAAATACCCTAGTTCTAAAATAATAGGATAGGTCTGGAATGTGAAAGTTTTAAATTTCGATCCCAGGTTTCAGACTCCATAAAATTAGACGAAGTAGTCTTTGGTCAGTCCTGAACGAAAAACGAAAGTCTTTTAGTGATACAGTGACATCAAGAGTGCACGGAAGCGTGGAAAGTGCTGAAGGTCCAGAAGGATTATCAGTCAGAAAAATATCTTTGGAGCAAAACATACCTCCAGAACGACATCCGACTGTCATTGAGACATAAGTTATGTCACATAAGTTATGTGACATAACCATTAGATTTTTGTACATATAATTATTAGCTAATGCGATCTGCCCTTCAAGTTATTTAACTTTTATCAACGATAAAAACAATAAAACTTAAAAATGGTTATTAAATAACTTTAAAATGATGATTTCTGGGAGACATAATGTGATCAAAAACCAACGGGTATTTTTCACGAAAAAAATTAACTGACTCAGTCAGTTACTGACTTCAATATTTTCAGGAAAGAAAATTGCATTACCATTTTTAAAATTTCTGTCAGCCGGCACGGATAACTCTGCTCTTTATTTTAGCCTTTAAGAAAATTCTTAAGAAAATCCTTTCAGGCTCATTTCAAAAACAGATAAAGCAGAGCTGACGGTCAACTGCTGACCTAGAAATTTGAAAGCTTATTTTTATGTTTATTATCTGGATTTGATAAAATATAAGTTGCTGTAAATTAAAAAAAATATTTTCAAGTTGAAATAGCATAACTTATGCTGCAAAAGTACTTTCAATTAATTTTTAAAGTTTATCAAAATTTTCAGCGATTTTTTTTGAAAATTAAAATTTGAGAATTACCGATTGACATAATAAATTTATATGTCTTTATTTGCTTATTTTAGACTTTCTTGAATTTGAAAACCCTTATTCTCATTTGAGTTAACGAGCTTATCCATCTTTTTGACCAAAATATATACATAAAATATTTACGCAAACCCTACAGCATCCTTAAACATGTAGTACCGTGTAATTTTTCGCTGAGAGTTCAAAAAATGTTATTCTATTCAAATAGCATTGCTTTATGACAGATTTCCTTTGTTAAACTGTTGACTTACCCGCTTAACTTTTCTGACAAGTTTATTTCATAAACAAAAAGTCAGGGTTTTACAGTCGAGTTCAAACTGCGTTAAAATGTGTTTTTAATCGACGATTCTGTTATTTTAAATGTTAATAAAAATGGTGAAAAGCAGCATATTTGATTAACATTCTATTATTATATTTTGATATTGAGTTATTACGCAAACAGAGAAATGCTACGCGATGATTTTTTTCAGAAATAGATCAAAAAGACAAAAATGAAATTTCTAGTTTTTATTTTGTATTTATCGGATGCATTGAGAGATGAGTCTTTCAGAGATGAAGCGTATTTCAAGTATCAAGAAGCAATTCAACAGATTGGATAAAAATATATTTTTCAATTATTTAATAACGGTCTTATTTTTTTAATTATCAAATTTGTGTTCTGATGGCTGGACAGCGAGATCCTGAACAAAGTGTAAAAATATATATAAGCTCATTTCTCACATTTTTTCCGACGGAGAAAATTTTTTTGGAATTTTAATAGAACATGATATTATCGTTTAAAAAACTAAAAACATGTGTTAGATAAAAATATAAGTTGAAAATTGATATGAATATAAACAAAAATATTTTTTATCCAATTCGCAGGCGAATCTAACAGATTTGAAAATCAATGAAAATTTCCGCGTTATTGTTGGTGAAACAGGACAGTAAAATATAGCTTTTTTTCGGAATGAAGTTCTTTCGGTTTCTTGGCAACTAATGGATAAAAATCTTCCGGAAAGGTGGTTATGTGACAAAAGTGTGGCTTACAGTCTTTTTTTATATTCTTTATATTGGAATATTAATCGTCATATAACCTTGTTGTCATATTTTTTTTTGCAATCGTCAAAGTCAGATAATTTGACTCAAATTACATCTGGTCCACTGGCCGAATTTTTTTTCAGAAATTTTTGCGATTGACTTGAGAATAAAATCATCAAAGTCTTGGTTTTTAAACATGACCAATCACATGAGCACAAAAAAACAACAATAAGAAAAAAGGTCTTGTCGCATAACAAATTAAAAATTTGAATTTTTCATTCGTTTTTAATTAACCTTTAAAATGCCGTAAAAAGATTTTGTCCTCAGAACAATAGACATAAATCAATAGAGAACATGTCTTCAAACAAATTTGTACATATAATTACCCTTCGAGTACCCTTCAGCATTCAAGAAGATATTCTATTTTAATAGGCTTATGTAATTTGAAGGACGTCATCCATAAAAATGCTCAAGACCCGGTCTTGAAGACTCTTTTATGTTTTTGAGTCCTCAATGATTTCGATAAAAATACGTATATATTTTTACTCTTTTAAAGTCACCATTTTACTGCCGAAATTAAATATCACAAACCGTGTTTTATGGGCCTATAAAACTTCCAGCCACAAACACAGCCATCGCAAGTAATGCTTATTAATGACATTCTTATACAGTTTCAAGTTAAGAGTTTTCGTATTGAAGATCAATCAACCATTTTAAGGGAGTTGAAGGGGTTGAACCTTGTTTTTGAATTGAATCTTAATTGAAGCTTAAAAATCGTGCAACTCGCGAGTCAAATCCTTTTCTTCAAATTTGATAGTAAAAAAAGGGCGCATCTACTAGTCCAAACCTCTGCATCTCTTTTCCTATCCAATTTGAAAAAACTCCTCTCCTAGGTTTTTTAGCATCTGAAATGCATACTTTATAATGAAGTATTTGCATTATAAACATTTTTATCAAAATTTAGGCAACCAGATTCAAAATCAATTCAAAAAATGGTTAATTTAGCTTTATTTTCACTTCCAAACTCTTAATAACTTTTGGATTTTTCCAACAGACCCAACCAAATAAACTACTGTATTTGAAAATTAAAAATGACCTTGTTTCACTAAACAAGATAAAAAAAATATTGAAATTTGTTTTAGATTAACTTTTTTTTCTGTTAAATTTTCTGGATTTGAGACAAAATGAATAATCTAAATTATATTTTCAAAGTAAAATTTTGCAGTGAAAAAAATGACATTTCATCGTTATTATTGATTGATCGTTAATATGAAGAGCTGCTATGTTATGCTTGACTAAATTGGCTGAACTTTTATTTCAATAAAAATTAATCCGGTTGTGGTGGAAATTCCATCAAGCAATTTGACTTAGCCCTCTGTTTTCACAGTAGCTTATAAAAAATTTAGATTTCAATTTTCGTGCACGATCAAAGCCGAGTGTTTAAGTTCTTATGAACTACAGGAAAGGTGATATTTCTCCAGGTATTTATTATACAAAATGTACTAACAAAAAAAATTCCACAAAAAGCCAAAAAACCATCTCAATCTCATTTAAATTATAATTGCAAACTAGCTCAAAGTTATCCGAAACTTTATATCGATTTAAGATTTCAACCTTCAACTGCAAATATGATTATCCTTTGGGACCCGTGACTCACAGCCCGTGAAAAAAACGTAGAAATATGTATCAAAACGTCTGCTCACGTCGCGAAGCGTCGACCCGATATTTTGAAGTTCAAGTGGCTTTTTTCAGTTTATTTTGAAAAACTACTTTAAAAAAACGCGAAAATTTTTAAAAAGTTTCTTTGCTGATTTCATGGGTAGTGCATGTTTTGACCAAGTTGAGTTATGTTAGCCTGCCGTGCTAGGCGATTGTTAATTGGGATCACAGTAAAAATAAAAAATATGATTATTGAGCTAATTGTTCTCAAATTTCACATTTTTCATAATTTTTTTCGCACATTTGCTTTAATTTTGATGTATTTTATAATTACGATTTACTGTTATTTATGTATTCAAGAACTTAGATTCAAATTTTGTACACACGACATATTTTGAAATGTTGTTCAATAAAACAATTTATCAGCTGCAACTGTTTAACACGGTCAAAATGTCAAATCTTGGATTTGTGAACAAATTAATACAATTTACTTGACTTATAAGAGGCTGTTTAAATTGTATTCCGACTCGTGTTTTGTTTTCAAATCCGAATCGGTAATTTCAATGCCAAGAATGTAATCAAATAGACAATAGATCACATACCGTATTCTACTGTCTTTATATATTATCCAGTGTATAAGTAGGCCTTCGGAGCACAACATCAGCTGCAAAATAACAAGCGTCCTCAGGGCCGTCGTATTGATTTGAGGTCACTTTGAGGTTTTGAAAGTTCCCCGAATTTCTAGGGATTTTCAAGAAAACAGAAATGATAAAAAACCAATAAAAATACAAAAGAATTTCAAATTTTTTTTGATAATTTTTCAGACCGATTTTCATAGGAAAACATTGAAACGTAATTTTCGATCAGAAAAACTCAAAATATCAAAAAGCTGTAAGCAGATTTTATGCTCGTCATCACCTAAGCATCATTTCAATGTTATTCCTAATTTAGCAGGACAGCATTTTTATGGAATTTTTACTTTCGGTTAACTAAAAGCTAATTTTCTAGAATTCAGCAAAATAATGAAAACGTGCTTTATCTTAAATAACCAATGATAAAATGAATGTAATAAACCAGTAGCACTTTTTTACGATATAATGAAAAATTATTTTGTTAAGTTTATACAGAAAATATAAAATTAAGTGTTTGTGATGCACACATTTATTCGATAGTCTTTGCATTTTATTAAGTTATACTAATAGCTACTCAATACAAAATGCTTGTACCTTGAATGCTTGTACCTTGGTATTTGAAATGTTACGCGCCTTGAAATTGATAAATTGACAAATGACGATTTGATCCTCATTCTATACCATTTGCAGCAAAAGCCCTTAAAATTATAAATATTTTAAGATTTTTATCTTATACAAATTGAACCATTTTTGAGGCACGTACGAACATTATTTTTTAATCTCGTTAAATTATATTCATATCAAAAAGTTATAATTTATTACTTGACTAGTTTCGGTTACACACCATTTTTCAAAAGTAAGTTATAAACAATTTAAAATAAGTACTAGTAGACTTGGAAATCAGTAATCTAGACCTGTGCTGCTGGAATTTCAAATTACAATTTAAAATTACTGCGAAAATTATAATTTTATTAATAGTGAATGTAACAACAAAGTTTCTTGATAAATTTTATTTTAAATCTGAAGATAATTGTTTTATGCATTTATTTTGAATGCCAGAAATTTTTAATTTTCAATAATTGAAATTTCTATTATAAACAGTGTTTATCTTATATTAAAAAAATCGGCAAAATATGACATTGAAAAAACGAAAAAAATTTATGAAAAATTCATACTTCACTAAAATAAGTATGGAATAAAAAATGATAGAAAAATTCACCGTATGAAAGGCCGACTATCGGGTTTCATGGTGACAAGTACACGATTAGTAATCTGCAATTGAGTGACGGTGGCATCTGGGTTTATATGATTTCCGATGCTCTGACAAACTTTGAGCTTGTCGAATATTCGTCTTTCATCGAAATTTGGAGTCGTGATAGTCGAATTACTGCTTCCTGGATCTCATCGCCAAGTTCCGCTCGTGTCGCAAAATGTCAAGGTTAGGACTCATAATACTTCTAAATAGAGTTGATCCTATCAATTTGATAAGGATGTTTTAGTACTTTTATCCTATTTGAATCTTATTTACAAATCAAAATTAAAGAAAAATCAAATCCGGTCTGGGTAAACATACCATGTCCACCATTAAAAACGACTTATAGATATACTGAATGGATTTTTCTGCATTTTTTTTGAGCAAACAATTTAACAAATTAATACTGTCAAAAAACATTTTCGCTTGTCACGTGATGGCAATACAGCGATTTTTCGAATTTTCAGTATAAAATTATCTTAAAACAATATAACGAATCGGAAATTTTTAGTTTTTAGGAGTGTTAATAAGTGAAATTGACACAATTTTTGCGAAAAATGCATGTCACTAAACGCGCTTTAAAATTTTCTATAAATGCCTATATCTCAAATTTGATCCCAAAGTGGTTGATTTTTGCCAAAAATCGGATAACGAAAATGCTCGGTATACGTTAAAAATATTGAAAATTTAGCTGAAACATTATTTGAATGCTATGCTCGAAGACGATTGACGTTTTTTTCGACTAGGAGCGCTCTTGAGCTCGATTTAAAAATAACAAAATTTGACTTTTGCATTTTCGAAGGTTATAAAATTTAGAATTTTGTTTTGGAGTTTCTGTGGTCTTTACAGTCATTAATAATTTTAATTTTGGATGAAATTTTTGAACTTGAATATAAGATAAATATACTGTTTATTTATCGTTAATTCAAGTGTCTTGAAGATGGATCTTTGGTCGGAAATATTCACAAAATAAAATTTCATCCGAAATTTTAATTATTTCAAAAACCTCCTGTACAGAAAATTTCAATTTTATGAAGTATTCAACAAATCTCATCATTTAATTTGAAATAACCTTAAAAATTCCAAAAATTTAAAAAAAAATCATTTTTATTTATTTAAAAGTACATTGACTTTTGTGAACTCATCGCCA
>SCLH01000574.1:265469-282838 GCA_004367855.1 Oikopleura vanhoeffeni | reverse complement strand
GCCACATCGCTGCTACCCCCTTAAACGCATTACTACATGTGATAACATACAGTATGTAAAAAAATTGTTCGAGACCAACAACGGAAATTTCTCTGGATCAAAACCTAAAATTGGCAGGAGAATTACTTTAAATCCAGAGGAAATTGGAGCTTTTGGTCTCAAACAATTTTTTACATACTGTATATTTTTTTTATAAAATTATAGAACTATTCACCTCCTCTATACTTTTATTTTCTTCATAAATTCTTATATTGCTGTCATGAATATTAACGTTTAATCCTCCATTTCCATCCCCAAGCGGTTTCCAACTTTTTCCATTTTCGGAGTCAACCCTAAATGCATGACAAGTCCCAGACCACTTTCTAGGCATAACTGCTGGATTTTGATCAACTGAAATAAGAATTTTTGTCTTAGAAAATATTTTAAATGTGAAAAAAAAGTATTCTTATATATTTTAATGCCGCTAAAAAAGATATAATAATCAAATAAGAGTCAAACTGTGAGCAAATGACGACTAAAAGCACACGAGTTTGCTTAATTCTTTATTGTCTTAAAAAAATTAGTTAAAGAAGGTTTGTAGCACAACTTTTATAATCTGAGGTTATCTTTTTGTAGCCAAAACTATTTTAATCAATTAATTTTAATCAGACCGTACACATTCAGCAGTTACTATATTTTTTGCTCTTATTTACTTCTATGCGATTGGCCAGAAATCAATTGTAAAACATAGGTAAAAAATAGGGAATTTCACCATTTTCACAATCCTACTGTGGTAGGCCGACCAAGGTTTATCTATGGAATTTTATTTCTCGTTATTCATAAAATTTTCAGCCTGTTGGCACCCTCAATTAGAAATTTTTTTCATGAAAAAAAGAATTTTTGAAGGACAAAATGTCGAAAAAGTCCTTATAACTTTTTTCTTAGGATTCTGAGGGGATTAATTTGTATGTAAAACATTATTGCCTTGGTTTGCGCTTTCTGATAAACATATCACAACCAATTTCTGAGCGTTTTTTTGTGAGAACCAATCAGAATCCTTGTTCAAAATTTTCAAAAAAAATTGGATTTTAAGAAATTAAAACTTTAAATTTCTTTTTGAGACGAATACCTTTTTCGAGCAGTGTACAGTTTCGAGTTAGGGGACAACCTTGGACGCCCTCAACCCCAGTAAAAAACGACATGCCAAGAACCGAACCTCTGAGAGTTGAACATTGTATAAGTTTGAAAAAAAAACCATGCTGCTCTTCAAAAAATCTCAAGAATCGTTAACTCTAGAGTTAATTATATCGATTTATCATCTCAAATTTATTTCAAGCCGAGATATGTAAAATAACCCCCAAAAACACCGCCCAATAAATTTTAATTTGATTTGGTATTTCTCTGGTTTATTTCGTCTATTTTTAAACTTGTCAGATTAAACAGATTCAACAGATCAAACCGTATATTTCCTAAAACCCCTACTTTTATTCATGACATCACTTTTTTCTTTGCTTACATAGGTTTCCCGATTTTCTCTGTTCTTTAAAATCTAATAAAATTACGACTGTGAGGAGAAAACATTTTTTAAAGTAGACTCATGTGATATGATAATATAGATGGAGAACGTAGAACGATGGACTCTCCTTATCGATCTCAGAATTCGCTCAATAAATGGAAGACAACTCAAAAACCTCATTTTACACAATTAAGATTTCGACAGTTTTAAAGGTAAACTAATTAAAGGACTTGCAAGTTCCTTCAAACTTAATTAGCCGAAGGGATCAATCAAATATTTTTTTGCGTGTGTTTTTAAGGGAGTGGTCAACGTAAATTAGGACAAAAATGGGAAATGGGCTTATTTTCCTAGAATGTTCATATCTTAACTCCCGTAGTGTCTTGCACGCATGTGGTGCAATGGCCTTTAAGCAAGTAGGACTTAACAGGAAAGAATAAATTTAAAGTGATAAGATCGAACTATTGAGTAAATTGACGTGGGTTGTTGTTTCGAAAATTTTACTGTATACAGTACTATTTGCAAAAAAAAATAAATACATCAAAAAAGCCTTGAGCGGGATCAAAAAAAATTCTAAGATTTTTCCAGTATCACATGCACCAAACATGCACGTACGTATATTAAGGAATAAGGTTGATAAAATGTACTTGGTTTTTCAAAATGTTAAATCAATTTTGAAAGAAGTGAAGTGTGCTTAGCCGGTTTTAAAGACTTTTCCCCGTTACGACCAAAGTCCAAAAACGATCACAGTGACCTTCAAATAGGAAATAAGTTTGGTAAGTAAACAAATAGTGATCAATTCCGAAAAATACTTTGGGCAATTAACACTAATTCAAGAGTTGAACATAAATATCGCCAAAAACGCACGTGATCTTTTCGACGAAAATAAGGAATTAATATGACATATGCAACTTATTTTGGCTTATTCGTCACGTGATTTCATTCGGAATTTGATTAAAGTGAAAAAAGTCTAAAAACTTTAAAGTGACCCTGGATTTTTTGGAGTAATTAGAGACTGTTCAAAAATACTTGTACATTGTTTTCAAAAAGACTCATCAGTGAAGACAAAAGAACGTCGAAGTCGAAGACTTTATGATCTTAAATTGGCCTCGTTTAAAAGAGCAGTTTCTAGACGTAAACACGAAATAAAACACAGAAGTGCGGTAGCGACAGAAAAAAGAGGAGAAAATCGCCACAAAATTAAGAGCCATTTAACGAGAATTTGTTTAAAACATCATTTTTTGCAGATTATACAGCAATGGTGACGGTTAAATTTCAAATTTCAAAATCAATAAACCCTAAATTGGTTATTATGCACTGGTTGCAGAATGGCGAAAATGAGAGAGTTTTTAATTCTTATTCCATGATACTTTCCAACCTTTTTAAAATGTTATTAAGGAATAGAAATCCCTTTGTAATTAGATTATGAAAAAATATATGATAAAATCGTCGGTTATATGCTGATCGAATCAACCACGGAGTGCAAAGACACTACGGGTCCAGAGATTGTTGGCCACTACGGGAGTTAATACAATCCACTCAGAGGAGACCGACGTTTTACGCAAAAGATTCGTCATCAATTCCTATCATGTTGAAGGGAAAGCCAAATCAGAGCCAATCAGAGAGCGGAATTCTTCAACGCTTTTAGCGGTGCCCTCTTAGTGGATTGTATTGGTTTGAAATTGATAAGAGGCATTTTTAAAGTCCGAAAAACTTTAGAAAGCTCTATTCTAGAAAGCCGTATTTTTGATGGAATTTTCATTTAGAGTTTTGAAGCTTAGTTTTCAACGCAGTAACATAAAAAATTTTATTTTATGAAACTGCATTGAATACTGAGTCCGATATAAAAATTAAATTTTCAATTAAAATTGAAAAAAATATGATTTTTTCCGACTGAAATTAATTTTTCTTAAAAATCAGTGCTTAAACTTGTCATACCAATACACTGCAACTGACTTTAGCACTCCCACTAAAATGCAGTTCAGAAAATTTGACCGTAAAATTAATTTTATTCAAAAAAATTCAGAAAAAAATTGTGGGGCTTAATTAAGGGGATTGTAGGTGCTTCCAGCAATATGCTGGGGAGAAATAAGCCCTTNAAGAATCAGAAAATGTAGGTAATTCTGATTTAGGAACTGCCACAGCACCAAAAAACGTATGTAGGCGTCATTGGTGAATGTGGGTTTGAAAAGATTTTTTTTCAAATAATTTCAGATTTTTGAAATTTGAAAAGGGTTTTTTGTGATTCCTGAGAATCCTAGACATAGAAAATGTCTAATTTTAAAAGAATCAGAAACTATGGCCAATTCTGATTTAGGAACCGCCACAGCACCAAAAACGTATGTAGGGGTCATTGGTGAATGTGGGTTAGAAAAGTTTTTGGAAAATCTTAAAAATAAAAATTTTTCTTTAAGGTATTTCACGGAGAAGGTATCAACCCTAACCCTAACCCTAACCCTTACGACTGGCTCCCTCCGCCCGCACATCCTAGATTAACATTAGTTCGTTAAAGGGATAGGATGGTTGACCTTCGTCAATATATATGCGTAAAATGTTTTTTTGTTGCGAGATATAATAAAATGCTTTTCTTTATACATTGTAGTAAGGTAGTTTTTTTTGGGTGCGACAGATTTGACTGAGTCACCACCTTAGAATAGTAGTTACCACAAAACGGTTTTTTGCATTCACCTGAAAACTAAAAAAGCTCAGGCCGAATTTTTTAGATTTTTTATAGCTCTACCGGTTAACCGGTAATAATTAATTTGATGCAATTATGTGCAATTTCTCCTAAATAATAGAGTACAGTAGTCATTCTGTTAGAGTCACCCCTATTAGAGTTACCTTTATCTGTTAGTTACCTTTTTTGAGAAGTTCATGTCAGTTATTTGTTAGAGTCACCCCTTAAGAGGGTGCCATAAACCCAGCAGACTGGAGTCGTTATAACTTACGAAAATAATAAGTCAGTATATTTAATGCTTATTATAGTTAGCTAAACCGATATAAATGTGTTTCAGCTTGATAAAATTATTTTTTATTCATTTCAGGAAAGATTTGAGTTCGAGTTTTCATTTTTCAAATCGTAAAAATTTCAAAAAAATTCAAACTATTACGAAAATTTTCCGCATTTTTTGTCCAAAATTTTTTCTGATCGTTTTTTTGAAATTTATGAATAAAAACTAAAAAAATAGCCACTTTAACTTTTTTCAAGCATGTCTACATATTTTTTAGAAAAATTATGAGAATTTTTCTCGAATCGAGTCCAAAATTTTTTATTAGTGGTTTTTTTAACTTTCCATAAAAAATCAGGCATAATGACATATTTAATGTTTTGGTATCTATTAAATATCCGTATGTCAACTAATGAGTTGGTCGCGCGATTTTCATTTCTAAACTATCGATGAAATTTTTAACGCTTGGTGGTACACTCGATAAGTGCCATTTGGCACTAAATATTTGAAAATTTTATGCTGGTCAAAAATTCCAAATAAAATTGTGGGTGTTATAGGCGCCATTTCTTAAGATAGTAAGAACATTTTAATATCAAAACGCAATTAAAGGTCAATTTGATCTCAAACAAAGTTGTTTTTCTCTACTTTTTGCCAATTTTAACCATTTTTCATGGGAAAAAAACTTTCATATCAAGGAAATTTTTTAATAAGCAACATAAAAACAAGACTTTTTACCGCAAAACACCCGACAATGTCTGAAGTTTATTAATATCTTCTTTAAAAAAAATCTGTAGTCGAGTTTAGTTGGAAATGGATGTACAGTGAAAAGTGGTTTTTTATATTTTCCCAGATAATGAGTTATGTTAAAAAATAAAAAATATAAACGTTTGCAAGAATGGACANTGAGTATATAGGTTTTATAGGCAAGTCGTATCTTTTGAACTAAAAGAGCTAGAGGTCTGATTTTATGATTTTTGAACTCAACGTAGCTTTTTTAGTCATATAAACTCAAAAATCGTAAAAAAATTACCAAAAATTTTCGGAAAAAAAATTTAAATTTTTTCTGAGTGTCGAAAAATAAAATAATTTTCTGCTCTAGCGCTCGAACGGTTAAATATTGGTTTTATAGTTTTATATACCGTTTCCAAAAACATTCAACTTACAAACCGTTTGATCTTTAAAAAAAACTGATTGGACGAAATGGATGTCAAAAATAAATTTTCAATCGTACTCCTGGAGTTAAAAAATGAAATCGTTACATCAGGCATAACAGTTTTGTTAACAATTATTCGAAAAACTATAGTGCATGGAAAAATAGTTTTGCCATGTAGCATGAAAAAAAATACAACTTTCCGTGGCAAAAATAGCAAAAAACAGTCCTTTTCTCTAGCTTTGATACCTTTTTAGTGAGAAAATTAAAAAAAAAGAAAAAACAGTTATTTCCCGCCTTTGAATTTCGCAGATAATGTCAAATTTTGAAACATTTCCTAAATAGGACGAAAAAAAAATACAGCTTTTTCAAGAAATTTTTTGCTCCTGGTTAACCTCATTTACCAGTTGGTTCAACATGCTTTCTTAAAAATATGATTCAAAACGTCTTCCAAAGATTACGAACTAACTTATCAGAATGTTTATTTCACTTCCTATGTCAATGCCGAGAGAAACTAAGCAATTCAAAAAGTCCATTTTGCCTATAGAACCCCCTAGACGGTAACTGACGCGTTTACTTTTTTGAAAACACCAGTCCTGTTCTAACGGCCAGCCCTGACGATACTGAAATCTGGGAATATAGTTGATTTTTGTCTTATTTTTTCAAAAAATGTATTTAACCCCTAGACTCGTAGAGTATTGAATATCCCCCAGAGGCATGAGAGCCACTTTTTTGGCTTGACTTTGAAGTCATATTATGGGAAAGGTTTAGGTGTTAGGCAATTAATTGTTGTGAAATCATTGAGATAAAGGATAGACTAAGAATTTTTAATTAAAATTATATGTACAATCAAAATTAATCACTTTCATTTCCGCTGTGGAAAGTGAAGTTAACTCGAACTGTTTTCCACAGAAAACCATACGATTTTTAAATGAGATGCTAGTAAAATAAAATTTTACTTAAGTGAACCTTATGTTCCTTAACCTGGTCTCCGATTCAAAATACCTTATCGGGTTCGTCTATGAAACGATAATTCTCACCTGTGAAATGATGAAATTAGTGGTAAACAATATGTCTGCGCTTATATTTCCGCCCGCTCTTTCCATTAGCAATTTCTCTGTTTTCAAACAAAAAGAAATAAAAAAAAGTTATACATTTAGTAGAAACATTATTATTTTTTAAAATGATGTACAGACGAATTCCCTAAAACTGAGTATTTAAGACCTTGTTGTTTTAAAAAAAATTGTGAGATAAACCTGATAAAGAAAAATTTCAGAGAAATCCCAAAAAAAAGTAGGATAAAATATATTCGAACGGCTCATCCAAAACAAAATTTTCTATCATTTTTCGGAAATTAATTGCTAACTCTATGGCGATTTGAACCTTGAACTTCAATTTCGTTTATTTTTTGGTCCTTTTTCCGGTCTTTTCAAAATAATGAAAGCCACTTTTGGCTCTATGAGTCTAGGGGTTAAAAGTTTATTTGTCAGAAAAACATAATTTTTACGATCTGTAGTTTATTTAAGATTTATTATTTCAACATATTATATATAACTGTACATTTAGGGCCGCGCATCCACCGAAACTATTGCCAACTTACGAAATCAATTGGAATCAAAAAACTCAATTGTTGGGTGAAGCCTGCAAATTAGTTCGCGCTACGATGAAAGAATCAGGCACTTCTCGCTCTTCAGAAACAAGTTAAAAAAAGGTTCAAATTTTATGACGAGTTGTCGGAAGGCGATTTTTCGCTTAACCCGTTTGAGCACAAAACAACCTTTATAAAGGTTTTTGTATATTTAAAATCATCTAAAAAATGCAAAAAACATTGTAGTTAAAATTCCTACATGCAACGGAGTCATCATTATACTTATTCGAAAGCCCAAAAATTTGCTTAGATTTAATTACTACTAATTGCTAAGACGTCGCAACACTGAATTCGATTTATTCCATTCATTGCAAGAAACAAATATTTTTTCGATTTTCGGAAATTTTTGAATCCCGATTTTACCGTGAAAATCTCAAACAAAAATTAAAATATTGAACTTGGTGGTTGACTACCACTGGCACCCATAACTAAATAAAAAAGTTTGGAAAAGTTGGAAGTCACAAAGATGCCCCGCCGATTATCTTTCGGTGCATTATTTTCCAGATTTTCTAATATAGACAATGTCCTGACACCTATGATTTGAAATGTTTCTCAGGACGTTTGAGAAACCGTCAGACGCTTGAGAACCGTCAGGACGTTTGTTCATTAATAACGTTTGAGAAACTGTATTATTTTTGAGATTTTTGTCAGGACGCTTGAGAAGGTGGTGTATGTGTAGGGAACCCACCGTGAGAAAATATGCCAAAAAATGGACACTTTAACGCTTGGAGTTAAGAGCTGAACTTTTTAGGGGATACTAAGTTGACCCTGAGAATATTTTGGGACAAAAATTTTTTCCCGAAAAATGACCCAAAACCGGCCGTGGGGTAAAAGCTCACAACTCTCTAAAATTCGTCAATTTAACGCGTGCGAGTTTCAAGCTGAATCATTTAAGCGGATTCTAAGTTGACCCCCAGAAAATTTTTTGTACCTCTCGCTTGCACACTTTTAAAGAAGTGCTTTTCTTTTAAAAAAAAATCTGATATTGTGCGCCTAAATGATTTGGTACCAGCGACCATGTGCGAAACACCCATTTATTTTGGAAATTTCTCTAAATAACAAGAATATTTGAAAATCAGGCTTTTAACGGCTGTTAAGCTCACAAATTAAAAGTTTATAATAAAAAAAAGAAAAATATAAACTGTAGAAAATACATGAAAGAAAAAAACAGTTACAAATTAATTATTTACTAAAAACCATAAAAGTTGGGCCATGAAATCAATAGTAGGGATAAATTTCAATATCTCTTCCCATTTGAACACCACAGTACCGCTCTTAGTAGGAGCTCCTACTGTTTTATCAAACAATTATGTTCATGAGTTAAATTAAAATAAAATTGCCATACTGTATGGCCATACAAAAAAATTGAAATGTTATTTGAAAGTCTAAGGTTTCTTGAAATTTTCTTTAAGGGGGTGCCATAAGTCCTGCGGATCGGTAACATTTTTTCAGAGCGATAAATAAAAGAAAGCAAAAATGTGAAAATTTATTTTTTATTTTTTATCTTCAATAAAAATGTCCATTCTTGCAAACGTTTATATTTTTTATTTCTTAACATAACTCATTATCTGGGAAAATATAAAAAACCACTTTTCACTGTACATCCATTTCCAACTAAACTCGACTACAGATTTTTTTTAAAGAAGATATAATAAACTTCAGACATTGTCGGGTGTTTTGCGGTAAAAAGTCTTGTTTTTATGTTGCTTATTAAAAAATTCCTTGATATGAAAGTTTTTTTCCCATGAAAATGGTTTAAAATTGGCAAAAAGTAGAGAAAAACAACTTGTTTTGAGATCAAATTGACCTTTAAGGGTATCCCGGTCCCTAAATTGACATATTCTCGATAAAATATTAGCCAAACAGAGCTTCAGGATATAATTCAGATTAGCCAGTTTGTAGAACTAGCCTTCATCTTGCGTAACAACATGTGTCAAAACTTTTTTGCATGACCCCCCACTCTTCACACATAAACGGCACAAGAGCCACCTAAGCCAAAACGCAAAATTATCTCCTCCCGGGTTTTATTTTGAAATAAACCCAAATTTAAACATAACCTTATAATTAGTATTTGAAACTTCTGAGGAGCGCTTTTTGTCGATAAGTGCTATATTCATTCTAGAATATGTAAAACACGGTCCAAAATACGGTTTTGGACTTTTTCATCGGAAATCTATCTCCTCCTAGGTTAAATTTCAAAATCACTCAATTTTTGTAAACGGTAGCTCGAAACAAATGAGAACTCTGAGGAGCCGTTTTTTTTTAATTTTGAGACCCAAACTCAAAATATGAATTTTTGAAGGTCACGTGAAAAAAATTTCCGAAAAAAAATGTGCTTCGATTTTTTCGAAAGTAGGGCTCAAAAGAAAGCTGGGGAAACACTGAAGAGAAAGTTGGCTTACGTCAACGCCGATATTTTGAAGTTTTAGTCGTCAAATTGGACACCAAACATTATTTTTGAACACATTTTGAGAAAAAATACTTAGAAAAAAACGAAAAAAACGCAAAATTTTCGAAATTTTTTTTGTCATTTGGGTTGTTTTATGCGTTCAAAACATAAACAATTGATTTGGTGCATTTTTATGACATAATAACTGCAAAAAATGTAGGAGCCGGGATACCCTTAATTGCGTTTTGATATTAAAATATTCTTACTATCTTAAGAAATGGCGCCTATAACACCCACAATTTTATTTGGAATTTTTGACCAGCAATAAATTTATAAATATTTAGTGCCAAATGCACTTATCGAGTGTACCACCGACTGTTAAAAATTTCAATAGTTTAGACATGAAAATCGCGCGAACCAATCTCATTTCGATAAGTGTCATTTGGCACTGAATATTTAGAAATTTTATGGTGGTCAAAAATTCCAAATAAAATTGTGAGTGTAATAGGCGCCATTTGTTAAGATAGTGAGAACATTTTTTGATATCAAAACGCAATTGAAGGTCAATTTTTATCTCAAAAAAAATAGTTTTTCTCTACTTTTTGCCATTTTTGACCATTTTTCATGGGAAAAAAACTTCTATATCAAGGAAATTTTTAATTAGCAACGTAAAAACAAGACTTTTTAGCGCACTACACCCGACAAGGTCTGAAGTTTATTAATATCGTCTTTAAAAAATCTGTAGTCGAGTTTTGTTGGAAATGGATGTACAGTGAAAAGTGTTTTTTTATATTTTCCCAGATAATTAGTTATGTTAAGAAATTAAAAATATAAACGTTTGCAAGAATGGACACTTTTATTGAAGATAAAAAATAAAAAAATAAATTTTCACATTTTTTTTTTCATTTATCGCTCTGAAAAAATGTTCCAATCTGCAGGACTTATGGCACCCCCTTAACTTAATTATAAATTCTTGACCTTGTGTTTATTGACCAATCAGAGCGTATCTGCCCAGCCGTCCGGCGGATAGGTGAAATCCGGCTAATCATATCGCCGAATTTGCCAATTTCGCTGAAAAAATTCTACGTAACTTCACGACTTTGAATTTAATTTCTGCCAGTGCCCCTATCGCCGAAAAAGCCAATATCGACAAAATTTCGTAAACGTTTAAGGTTTAAATTACAAATAACTCTGAGTTTGTCCGAAATGACGCGATGAAGTGANAAATTGCGGGTGTTATAGGCGTCAATTTTTGTAATAGTCAGGACATTTTTTAATATCAAAACGCAATTGAAGGTCAATTTTTATCTCAAAAAAGTTGTTTTTCTCTACTTTTTGCCATTTTTGACCATTCTTCATGGAAAAAAAACTTTCATATCAAGAAATTTTTTTAATAAGCAACATAGTAACCGGACTTTTTAGCACATTACACCCGACAATGTCTGAAGTTTATTAATATCGTCTTCAAAAATATTCTATTGTCGGGTTAAGTTCCAATGAAAAGTGGTTTTTAATATTTTTACAGATAGTTAGTTATGTTAAGAAATTAAAAATATAAACGTTTGCAAGAATGGAAACTTTTATTGAAGATAAAAATAAAAAAATAAATTCTCACATTTTTTTTCTTTCATATATATCGCTCTGAAAAAATGTACCAATCTGCCGGATCGATGCCACCCCCTTAAATTAATTTCAAGGTCAATTTCAAATATCACCAAATATTTTCTTGAAGTTGACATTCTGATGATCGTAAAAGAAACAATTTGTCAATTGTGTACACGATGAGCAAACAAAAGTAGCTTCACCCTTGATCGCCCGTATGTTAATTGACTCATGGTTGCTTATCCCTTCATCACACTTTTGTTACTTTCTCGGTCCTGATAAGCAAACGTAGTGTGTTTTTAAGTAGTAGGACCGAGACAGTAACAAAAGTGTGATAAAGGGTAATACCGTCAGTAGAACGTGGACGACAAATTTTTTGGCGATATTTTCGAAGTGATGTGGTGATTTTGAAATTTACTTTGAAACATNAAATTGCGGGTGTTATAGGCGTCAATTTTTGTAATAGTCAGGACATTTTTTAATATCAAAACGCAATTGAAGGTCAATTTTTATCTCAAAAAAAGTTGTTTTTCTCTACTTTTTGGCATTTTTGACCATTTTTCATGGAAAAAAACTTTCATATCAAGAAATTTTTTTAATACGCAACATAAAAATCGGACTTTTTAGCGGATAACACCCGACAATGTCTGAAGTTTATTAATATCGTCTTTAGAAAAATCTATAGTCGAGTTTAGTTGGAAATGGATGAACAGTGAAAATTAGTTTTTTATATTTTCCCAGATTATAATTAGTAATGTTAATAAATTGAAAATTTAAACGTTCGCAAGAATGAACACTTTAATTTAAGAAAAAAAAATAATTTTCACATTTTTTTCTTTCATATCGCTCTGAAAAAATGTACCAATCTTCCGGATCGATGCCACCTCCTTAATACTTCCCAAAAAGAAACTTCCTCATAATATTTTTGGTTTCTGTGTTTAAAAGCACAGCAAAGCTGGTGAGAGTAACTTTATTTTCTGAATCCAAAATAAATTATGTCTTATTAGACGAAAAGTCAATAAAAAATACTTAATTCTTCCTCAAAATATACTAACTTATTGGTAATCTAATAATAATTAATAAAATTATTTCTGAAATACAGTACNAATTTTCCGCAAATCAAGTCCAAAATTTTTTATTAGTGGTTTTTTGAACTTTCCATAAAAAATAAGGCAGAATCACATATTAAATGTTTTGGTATCTATTAAATATCCGTATGTCAACTAATGAGTTGGTCGCGCGATTTTCATTTCTAAACTATCGATGAAATTTTTAACACTCGGTGGTACACTCGATAAGTGTCATTTGGCACTAAATATTTATAAATTTTATGCTGGTCAAAAATTTCAAATTAAATTGTGGGTGTTATAGGCGCCATTTTTTAGATAGTAAGAACATTTTTTAATATCAAAACGCAATCGAAGGTCAATTTTTATCTCAAAAAAAGTTGTTTTTCTCTACTTTTTGCCATTTTTAACTATTTTTCATGGATCGATGCCACCCCCTTAACAACATGTGGCATGCCATGGCATTTCGAAACTCTTCGTTTATTAATATCATACTTTAGATAATAAGTTTTGAAAGGAGAGGAGTGAGGGGTTGGACAGCTAGGGGAAGGGAAGGGAAGAGGGATGGGAAAAGTCTGTGGATGCATCCCTTTTCCTAGCCTGATGTATATCGTCTGGTCATACTGATGTAAATCTATACAGCTTTACTAAGGGTTATACTCCTTTTTACTAAACCCCTGATTTGGCGGAATTTTTGAGCTGCCTAGATTAACTTTTGTGTTAACAGGAAATATAAAACAATTCAGTCACAGATTGTGAAAGTTTATAACCTCAATAGTTAACTGACATAAATTGGACATTGTTATCTGCCTCAACCAACCGGTAAACCATGCTGAACCAAACTGTGCTCCGCTCATTACTTAAGGGGGTCGGTGCATTTTGGCAGATTTGCTCTTTTTTTCAATTTTTTTTGTCTTCATGGGAAACTTTTTGCCACCTCATAATTTTCGAATACAAAGTATTTCAAACGTAANGCTGCGCATCCCCAAAACGATTATATTGTATACAATTATTGAATTTTTAGAAAATATATTGTTGTCATTCCTACCAAAGCCTAGGCATGCTTTAAGCTTAGTAATACTTGTTTTATTTAATCTTAAAAAATGTGTCGACTGTTCAAATTGAACAGTTCAAATATAAATTTATGTTTGAATAAATAATCTTTTATTATATCATAAAAAAATTAATAACAATTTCCTTTGCTGTTCCGAAAATAGTATAAACAGCAACTCCCAAAAACGCAGAATACAATCCATAATATACATCCAAACCTGCTAACTCCGCATAAGCAAGAGATTGAGGTAACAGCATTAATCCAATAGTAAATCCTGCGATACAATCCCGGAGAATGTAGTCTAATTTATATCTTCGTCCCCAAACAATTATCGGAAAAAGTCGTTTTGGGTGGTAATTTTTTGAAAAATTTTCCCATGTAGTCTGATCGAGATCTTCGGCAAAATCCATGGTATTTTTTTGTAAATTAAAAATATATTTGGGTAGAAAATTGTTATTTAAATGATTATTGATTTTTACGCCGTTTCTTTTATATCGAATGTATGACGTTGGCTGATTATCACTAATATTTGCATATAAGTGCAAGATAGAAGTAACTGTTCTACATTGAACTCTACAGGAAAACGATCCAGAATATGAAAAATGATAACACTTTATATACTTATAATAACCACAAACTTAATAGCTTTCACTTGAATTGACGTAAATTTTCAAGGCTGTTCCTTTTTTTTATAAGGACAACATTTCATCGTAATTTATGACATATTTTTATTAATTTCCTGTAGGTGAGAAGCCAAGTTTACGATCAAACTAACAAATAAAATTTTGATAAACTTTGATGATCTTTCTCAAATAAAATTTTGAGGTCGAATTGAATTTATGTTGTTTGTTACAACGTAAAATTAAGTTTGTTGGGGTTTCTGAACTTCAAAAACCTCATCAAAAATAAAATCCAGAATTTACTTTCTCTACTCGTAAAATACAAAAATATTATCTCCTTTACAATATTTTTTCTAGTAAAAAGCAGATATCGCTCAAAGTTCAAATAATATCGTAATACAATTGCAATAGTGGCACAGTGTACCAGGTACAATCAAGTAAAGCGTGACGCTTTAAGCGTCCTTCAAAATACAATGTATATTTATTATTGCTAGTAATGGATTTGAAGGGTCGCCGAGGATTTTAAGGTTTCAAAAAGTCGACATTCCGCAATGACGAGTTTTGGGTGACATTTTATGCAAAATGGTTTCTTGTAACATGGTGTCACATGGTCCATGTGAAAAGATCCTTGAAAAAGAGCTGTAGAAGCTACAGTCTGGCATGGAAATTCTTTTTACGTCCAAGCCGAATTATAATGAAAAAACTACGAAGATAACACGGTTAGCTACCGCCCCTCTAGTTTTGTCGCTGCCATTTGAGAATGGAAAAAAATATTCGCAAACAGATTTCTGCATCAGACAGCCAAGCCTTGGCTGCCAAGGAAAAATCAAGAGACTAAATTTATTAGTCTCTATTAGAATATTTTATAGTTTGTGACGTCTGAATTTGAAAATGTTTGCTTCTTATTCTTATGAAAATTCACAACACTTCTTACAAACATAAAGAAATATCTCCTTGGAATCTTTTGGTATATCTTTCTACGGCCTACACTAGGTACCTTTTTTGCGTTTACTTGTAGAATACATTCATGGTTATATCCCTTTTTATTTATCGGTTTTACAACAGAAAAATTAACAGAATTCTTTGTAGAGAGGAGCTTTTTTCTCAAATTCTTCGTAGAAGTCATCTATGACTAAATGTAGGTGTTTGATTTCAGTTTGTAATTCGTTTTGGGTGTACACTAATTTGCTTGTTCGTAATTCAAGGTTCTCTAATTCAATAGACGTATTGTAAAATTTGTACCAACCTATAAATAAAGAGTATAAGACGATGTAAAACAATTTTCTATATGACCTTGCGAGTTTAGAATATTTTTGCTAGCTAAACTGTTGGCCGAAATATAAGAAACTTAACTTTGTATATATCGATTACGGAGCCTCCTTGCACATATAAGCCACTTTTTCAGCCAGAATTTTTATATAGTTCGGGGGAAACGTCTCATCCGATTGAGTTCTTAGATAGCTCAAACTGAGCACAACTATTTAGAGAAAAATAAATTAAAAAATGGTCCGAATCAGCCAATTGTTTCCAATTTTTTAACAAAAACTGATAATTAACAATATTAAACAATTTCAGTAATCTCAGAAAAAAATAAAATGGTCCGGATAAGTCGTTTTCAAAAGCCGAATTATATAAAAAACATTGACTAAAAAGTGGCTAATATGTGCGAGGGAACCCCATGATCGATATATTCAGAATAAAAAAATAGACCATTAAAAATGTATGCATAGATCAGAAATACAGATATAACTCATAACGATTCAGAATTGTGGTTTCTTTACATATTTGGTTATCTGTATTTACTGAGTTTTTCTGTACTTCTGTTGTCAAAATAAAAACACACAATTATTTTTTTTATTGTTTTTGAGACATAATAATTATTTATTTTCTATTTAAAAATAGTTTATTTTTTACGTTTCGGCTAAACAGCCATTTTCAGTGTGCAGAGAACAAGTTTGGTTTTTGACTTCAGCTTTTTTTGCAAAAAAATCTCAAATTTCTTCAGAACACATGTAAGTCTAATCTACAGACAAAAATTAGGCCGTTTTTTCCATTACGCTATCGTCGAAAAATATAACGTGACCGTATAAATTAGAAATAAGATATTTTGCAAAAATCGTGAAAATAAGTGGATAAAACTTATTCAAACAAGCACATGTGTTATTGCTCACTGAGAACGAAAACTTGGTCATTTTTCGATAAAATTAATTGATTCAACTGTATCATGATGTTTTTAAAGTCAAGCCAATCAAAAGGGATACTTTCAATATATTTTTAAACTTTGTGTTTTACACTCGTGCTGAATATATATTTGTAAATTTTTTTTGTAAATTTTTTTTGTCTATTTTTTTTATCGAATTTCCGACTGTTTGTAGGGCTAACGATACAGTAAACTGTCAGAGTGCTATAAGCGGACATTTTTGAAAATTTTCCGCTCCGATTAAGACCGCTTAGACGCACGAAGACAAGTTTTAGTATGAAAAATTGATGAATAAAAATCTCAATTTTTTTTTTGTATGCTCACACTCCTTCACAGATAAGCGACACAAGAGGACCTAAGCCAAAATGGTAAAACTATCTCCTCCCAGGTTTTATGTCAAAATTATCTGAAATTTTGACATAACTTGCAAAAGTGGCTGGCCAAACTTTATCTTAGTCAGCTTTCAAATTTTTTCCAGAATATTGAAAAACCCACCGTTTTTTGGCAATTTTTTTGATAAGCTAGCTCACACAAAAACAAAACTCTATCTCGGACACTTTTTGAGATTTCAACTAGAAATTTCGAAAAAAAAGTGCTTCGATTTTTCGAAAGAAGGCACGTAAACATTTTTTTAATTTTAGCTTTTTACTGGTTTTACTGCAAAACCCAAAATATTACCTGTGAAAGACATAAACAAAATAATAACCATCGGAATAAAGATGAAAATTAATTGTTCTGAGGGAATCCAAGGCGCTACTGGACATATTGTTGTGGGACAACTTGCTTTTGGACAATAAGCTTCTGAATGTACTCTTTTGGCAAACGAAATACGATTTCTGCAACTTTCTAGTTCTTCTTCTCGCTCAAGATATTTCTCGTATACAAATGATAAGGCCCATATAATAAGCCCATATAAAGCAGCAAGTTTAAATGGCAATGTTACGTAGAAAAAAATACGTCCACAAACATATTTGATAACTGGTAAATCGTCGCTGATTTCGTTCTTTAGTGCTTCGAGGCCAAAAACGATACACGAGCATAAACTATAGAGTAAGTAACCTATACAGTAAACTATACTTAGAGTTGCGCACGGAAGAACTACAATCTAGAGTAAACTGTTTACTGCGTAGCACCCAATTCATATGTGCATGCTAAGTAGTATACTCTGCATACTAAGGATACTCTGTATACTGCGTACA
>SCLH01000574.1:208193-247147 GCA_004367855.1 Oikopleura vanhoeffeni | reverse complement strand
GATTTAATTATTTGTCTCATTATTATTTGAGTATTAAATTAATAGAGATTGTGGATATTAAGTTTAAAAAGTTAATAAGATATAATCACCAGCTGAAACCCTTTATTTTGGATAAAACTGCGTGATATACAGTATTGAAACGGAGAGACGAGAATTTGAAGCGATCCGGCCAAGACAGAAGAGCTGCCTTGTTTTGCTTTTGGCACTCCATAATTTCCGCTAAAGTGTCTGATGAGTCCATTTATCAAAATGAAGCAGTTTTGTTAACAACTGCCTAGACAACATTCAGTGTCATCAAGGGATATGATATGGCCCCCATCGGATAACCCCTTAAAATATGCGTAGATCGCCGTGCACCCTTAGTAGTACAGTTATTATGCTTACAGTTACCGATGTTATACTGTACGGAAACATAGCCTAAAATACTCATGAAGGACAAACTGGTTTTCCTGAATCAGGATTCCTGGTGATTCCATTTTTTACTCGGGTCTACATCTTGTTTTCAACCAGTTTTCATTTGAAACAATTTTAAAAATCTAGATTTGATGTTTTTCAGACTTTCCGACGAGGTCTTCCAGACTTCGCCAAAATTAAAAACAACCATAAACTAGAATTTTAAAATAAGAAAAACAAATCTTTAAAACACCAAAAAAAATTACCTTAGCACATTGCGCAACATTTTGCCCAAATTTCTTGTTAAATTGTTTAATAAACTCTCGGGAGATGATTTTGCCAGTCTCGGGGTTTTCATGTTCAAAGTCGACAAATAGGAATTTCTTCTTTATAAGCCCTAGCCCATCCTTGAAAATGGGATTTTTTGGAAATGTCACCTTTGGCATTTCTCCATGAGTCGGGATAGCATCAATATTAGACCGAAGTCGAAGTTCAATAATTGTGGTTTCGTAAACCATATTGATTTCATGTGCCAATAACTAAAATATTAATTACAGCCTTTTTTCGTCGAAATTTTTAAAAAGAAGTTGTTCTGCCATGTTTTCATTGCTTTCCTACTGTAGAATTCTAAAAGTTGGTAACCAAATGTAGTCTAAAACCAGGATATAAGGATCATTGGTTCCTAATGAGTTACTTATTAGTTACATTAACCGGTGAAAATACCGGTCGTAAAATGAAATTAATAATCAAAGGTTGTTTTTTTATTCTCAAATTGTGACCACTTGGAGGCTGTGACCACTTGGCGGTACTGACCCTACTTATGCGGTCTATCACTGTGCTCCAGTGCAGTCGGTGAAATTCCTCAACCACCCTAATGACGCATAATCATGACGTTGCGTTTTTCACAACATATTTTTCATTCAGACCAATTTGGGTACGCTAAGCTCGCCCGTGCTTTCCGTACCCAAATTGACCTAAATAAAAATAATAAATGCAGACCAATTTGGGTACGGAAAGCACGGGCGTGCTTAGCGTACCCAAATGGGTACACTAGACACCGACTCCTCTCAGAAGCTTTCCTCCGAGGAAATAAATCAAATGGCCTTAGGGATTGTTCCTACTAATCATTAGTTGCTTGAACTTTGACCTGAGAAATAGAGGACTCATTACTACATAAGTCCTTTAAAGTCCTAATAAGTCCTTTATTTCCCAGGTCAAAGTTCAAGCAACTTAAATTCAAGTTATCGCTTCCAATTTTTATTTTCGACGAGAAAAAAAAGACCGGAAATAACTCAAAGTTGCGGGAGAGATCTAGACCCCGGTCCGTAGTAGGATATAATTACCTCATCAGTTACAAATTGTTCGAGAAGAGGACCTGTTCGATTAATATAGACATTGGTGTCGGATTCTTTTGTTTTACCATTAGGATCCACATTTCCAAATTGTCCTCCTAGTTGAGCCATATGTGGTAGAGTGAGCATCGTCATTTGCTGGAAATTGGGTTTAAAAAAATTGAAAATAATGATAAGGATCTACGATAGATAGGGTTAACTCTCAGTGTTGCTTTTTGGTCACGCGTGACCAAAGTCATTTTTTTCTTGACTCTAATAGTTAGACTCAGTCTAATTCTAAAAAATATTTTTTTGAGGCGACGCTACGAGTCAACTAAGTTTTAAACCAATAATGATAGGAACAAATGAAAAAAGGTGTCTAAGACAAAATTTCATATTAAAAGTTTTGGAAGTCGGAAGAAAATCGAAAAAAATTTCCCGGTCAAAATAGCATCTTAATTGACGATTTAAGTATCATCTCTAGTTCCCAAAAAGTTTTGTTGTGCTAATCGGATAGCCTGTTAAATTTGAGGTCGATACCGATAAAAATTGGGACAGGCAAAAATCAATAATCATTTTCAGTTTTTCCGCCTACGCATTTTTCATTAAAATTCGGCTTTTTTTTCAAAATTGATCATCGTAGATGATTCATTAAAAAAAAATCTCAATTAAAACTTTCAAGAATTTTGAACCCTAACCTGACCAACCTGGGTTGGTGGAACAAAAAATACTGCAGTTTGATACCCCTGATTATAATTCATCATTGCGTTTTGAACTCCAGCTGGGTTCTGGGCCATCATAAAATTTTCTTGCATTTTTCAAAAAATAAATTAGTTTAAAAAATTGTCAAAATTTTAATCTCTGAATGAGAGGAATGAGTGCCGATTTGAGACGTCGATTTTTAAGACTATTCTAGAGCGTTTTTAAAGCATATTAATTTGGAATCGACAGATGTCATAAAATTATTCGCCAAAATTACGAGGGTGGTGAACGGGTTTTATTGGGCACTTTCTAGGTCAATTTTATTATTTTCACCGTCAAAATTTGTAATACAGTATTATACTGTATCACTGAAGTGAACTCAAGGAATCTGACGGTTTTAAATAACGAGTATCAAATGTAAAAAATGGGTATCGTCGATACCGTATTGTCGATTGTATTGCCCCATCGCGTAGTGGTGTTTTGGCAAGTTGGAGACCTTTGATGTTTTTGTTATTTAAATTATTTTTTTCAAATTAATTATTCGGCCAAATTTTCCAGATTTGAGAGTGGGTGCTCGACAGAGTTCGAAGCCGTTCGAAGAGCTGAAAAGCTAATTTTTTGTAGCTACAAATTAAAATTCCAGATATATCGAAAATTCTGCCTAGTCGTCGAATTGTATCACTACGTCACAAATAGAGAAATCCAGTCATTTCATTGGTCACTTTCTATTCTTGTGACGTAGTGATGAATTTCGACGACTAGGCAGGATTTTCGGACTTGGGACGATTATGCACTTGGGACCAAAAAGTTAACATTTTAAAGTCAGTTACAGTGCGGCACTTGGGACCAATATGCACTTGGGACCATGACGGACTTGGGACNATAGAATAAAAGTAAACAATTTTCGAAAATTTAAGTACGAACAAATTTTTTTTTATTGAATTACGAAAAAAAAATTTTCCATAAAATATTATTCTATTTAATTTCAAAAAAATACTTTTTTTCCATTAAATAGTGAAAAAAAATATTTAAGTCCAAAAATACCTAATGGAGATTAAGCATTGATTTCAGTTTTTAAGATCATTAAGTCTTCTAAAAAAACAGTACTTAATGATGTTTAAGTAGAAAATGATTAACCTCCATTAAGTAGTTACTATATCCTATTACGAGTACTGTAGATCAAAATTGCCTAGGTAAAAATACAAACCAATTGTGTGTTCAATTCAGGGATTTGATCGGTTGGTTGGCCCGTCTCACTCTCATTTGTATTTGGTTTGTATTTTTACCTTGTAATTTTTACCTTGTAATTGGTTTGTATTTTTACCTAGGCATTTTTGATCTACCTTCCTCGTAATAGGATATAATGATAAAAAATATCATTATATTATATAATGATATTTTTTAATATCCCCTATTCACACTTTTTTCACAAGTTTTTTTAAATCAAATTAATTTATATAGCCTTCATGATATTTAATAATATAGTCTATATAATATAGATCAATATAGACTATATTGATATAATGATATATTATATAGATTGTTGCTCCAAACAGATATCTTCTTGATACTGTGTGACTCACACAGTGTGAGTTTGACTGTTCCGTTTTTCACCTCATAAACGGATTTCTTGCCGAGTCACATCGCGATGCATCGGTACAGAATACTTTCTCCAGTTTAAATTTCCAGAATAAGCCTTCGAGTCAAATCGTCCTATATTTTGTGAATTATCGAATAATTTTTGTACTATGCATTTGATGTGAAATGGCCTATAAAAAAAGTGGTCCGCTTATTGTGTAGTATTTTTATGTTTACTTTGTGTATAAAATATGTTCATTCGCACATTTTTTTATTGTTTTATGTGTTATTGGCTGACTAAATTACCTCTGTATTTTTTGAGACGGTTAAAATTAAATAGTTTAATTGCCTCGTTTACGAAGGAGGTCCGAAAGTTTTAAAGCAATAAATTTGAGTGTTTCAGGAGAATTGTACACTTTCTTACAGTTTATACCCAATTTAATTAACATCAAATAACTCTACGACCACCTTTAATTTTTCCGAGCGTTGTTTATAATTGCTAGGAGCAATTCACTATATAATATACAGTATGTGTTTTTTTACTCGCGGAATGATAATTGCTTTTAAAGAAATTTCTGACAATAGAAAATGCTAACTTGGTGGATTTTATTTTGAAGCCAAGCTATCGACGATGACAAGGGTTTAAAAATATAATTCGCTTAGTTACCATTTTCCATTGGCCGGAATTTGCTTAATAGCAATTTTCATTACGCAAGTAAAAAAAACACATACTGTACTTTATGTGTTATACATCAGGAAAATTGTACGTTTAACGGGGGTTGTGGGTGTTAAATCTAGCTAACTGCAAGCAATTTGAAACGGCTATAACTTTATTCATATTTCAGGAGTGAAAAGATATGAATATGTGAATTCAAACCATGAAGATAGCTGATAGGACAAATTATAATTTTTCATCGTTATTTTCATGACCAGGGCGGAATTATAAAATATGCTATTTTAAGCTTGTTTTAACTCTCGAATGCTTTAGAACAATAGCATTTTTCAAGATAATTCAGCAAAAAACTTTGGGATTGTGCAGAACCCACGAACTATCAAAATTTTCTTTCCTGATTATTTGTTTTTGATTTCACTCGGCTTGAAATCAGAAAACGTATTTTTCACACAGTGAATAATTTCTTTTTGTCTCATTTTTCAAAACAGCTTGACCGAAAATTAGAAAAATGAGAACAGTGAATTGTTCGCGTTTGACTGGAGTACAACCTCTGAAAATTGCATAACATTTGTATGCAGAATATAAAAGTTATTCCCTGGTGAATAAAAAAATCGAGCACTTAAAACGAAGCACCAAATCACATTGACGGTCAACAATTAAACTACGTTTTTTGTTTTATCGAACCGTGAAGAGTAGGCGGACCAAAAATATTGGTAATTANGGGGCGAAAGGTTTCGCGCCATAATCAACATATTCTAGTCAGTTATATGAGCAGTTGGCGTAGTGGTTAGCGCGACTCGACGATCGTCCCGTTACCTGGGTTCGACTCCCGGACTTCTCAAACATTTTTCTATGGTGATAACCCAACAATGTAATGAATAAAAATCCACTTTGGATTTCTTGCATATTTCAAACATTAAGCACCCACACCCCCTTAAGATTAAAAATTATAAAGAAACACACGCGAGCACTGTGTTGGTGATTTTATGATCAAGACTAAATTGTGAGTGGGTCCCACTTGGGACGATTATGCACTTGGGACCAAATCACACTTGGAAGTCCCAAGTTGGGACCAATATGCACTCAGACCATAACGGACTTGGGACAAATATGCACTCGGGATCATCGTCACTTTGGCCCAAAAAGTTAACATTTTAAAGTCAGTTACAGTGGGGCACTTGGGACCATGACGGACTTGGGACGAAATTGCACTTGGGACCATGACGGACTTGGGACGAAAATGCACTTGAGACCAATATGGCGCACTTGGGACCATGACGGACTTGGGACCGGTATGCACTTGGGACCATGACGGACTTGGGACCAATATGCATTTGGGACCATGACGGATTTGGGACCAATATGCACTTGGGACCATGACGGACTTGGAACTAATATGGCGGACTTGGGACCAATATGCACTTGAGACCAATATGCACTTGGGACTAGACCTCGGCACCCACCGGCTTGGCTTGAATTGGCCTGAGTCGAGCCAAGCCAAGCTAGAGAGATTTTGACTCGAGTCAAGCCAGAAAACCCTTGGCTTGATAATCAAGTCAAGTTTATTTGTCTTGAAATTTTTATATCATTGATTCAAAACAGGCAAAAGGGGCGTTTGAGAGCCAAATTTTGAAAATTGAGATTAATNAAATATTATCTGTTACTCAAAGTGGCTACTTCGAAACCAGACAATTTCGTGTCCAAATTAAACGGAACTCTAAATAAGAAAAAATGTGCAAAATCTTGAATTTGCTCCATATATTTTTTATTAAATGATCATTTTTTTAAATGAAATTTTGTATTTTAAAAAATTAAATTGAGGGCGTAGCGGAGGTAAAATTGAACCTTAATTATGAGTTTAGCTTTGAATGTGCGAAATTTTTTTCTACTGAAACAATTTCAAATTTATGTTTTCGAAAATATAATTTTGTCAAAAAGTTGAAACAACAAAAATTTAATAAAATTTCCAATTTTTAAAATAATCAAAATAAAAATAGAGAAATTCAAGAATTTTAATAATTTTTCCGACGTTATAAAATGAATCAATAAAATGAAAATGTGAAATCAAAAAAAATTTGAAAATTTTCATGAAAATTAAATATATGGATCAACGGACCTTAGAGTACAAATCCTAACTATTTGAATGATACAAACAACGCAAGATATTAGCACCCAATCAAAACCGTTGATTGAGGAATAGGCCGATTTCATTGGCCAGATTAAGAAAAGATCAACCAATCAAATGCTCAGATTTCGCATTTTTTAAATAGTTAGGATTTGTACTCTGAGGTCCGTTGATCCATATAACTGAAATTCCGAACTGCAAAAATGTGTTCATAATAAAACTTGCTTTCAAAAATCAAAAATTTGTTCAAAATTCGAAAATTTTGTGCCAAATTTGAGAAAAATTAAAAATAATTTTCGTCGTCAAATGTTAAATCTCTAATATGACTTAAATCAAGTTCTTAAACTTTTGTTTTCGACGAAATTTTTCAGTCTGGAATAAAACTTTTCTATTTATTACGATTTACAAATTTTCTTCTTGATTTCACGTTTTCATTAATCAATTTATTTGATTAAATATTCTTAAAATTTGGAAATTGTTCTTAATTTTCGTAATTTTACATATATTTTTTGATAACAATTTTAAAACTTCGAAAACAATTTCAAAAAATAATTTTTGACTTTTTAAAAAAATCTTTATTGAAATTTTGTCGATTTTTGTTCTTATTTATTTAAAAGTT
The DNA here is from genome assembly GCA_004367855.1 of Oikopleura vanhoeffeni. Lineage (NCBI taxonomy): Eukaryota > Metazoa > Chordata > Appendicularia > Copelata > Oikopleuridae > Oikopleura > Oikopleura vanhoeffeni. The sequence continues at coordinate 239,726 of SCLH01000574.1, read as the reverse complement.
GGCTTACAGCTAATCAAAATTTTCAACCAATCAGCGTCAAATTCGATAATTAGGTTTAACATTTTGGCTTTAAAATAATTGAAATTTCTAGAATTCGATTAAGACATTTCCGATAAGTTTAATGTCATGCATCGTTTTNGACTGTTTCCGTTTTTCACCTCATAATACGGATTTCTTTGCCGATTACATCGCGATGCATCGGTACAGAATTACTTTCTCCAGTTTTAAATTTCCAGAATTAGCCTTCGAGTCAAAATCGTCCTATATTTTGTGAATTTATCGAATTTAATTTTCTGTACTATGCATTGATGGTCCGCTTATTGTGCTTAGGTATTTATTTCATGTTTACTTTGTGTATAAAATATGTTTCATTCGCACATTTTTTTATTGTTTTATCGTGTTATGGCTGACTTAAAATTACCTCTGTATTTTTTCGAGACGGTTTCAAAAGTAAATTAGTTTAATTTGCCTCGTTTACGAAGGAGTCCGAAAGTTTTAAAGCAATAAATTTGAGTGTTATCAGGAGAAATTTTACACACTTCTACAGTTTATACGCAATTTAATCAACATCAAATAATCTACGACCCATTTAATTTTTTCCGAGCGTTGTTTATAATTGGCTAGAGCAATTCACATAATAACATAATACAGATGTGTTTTTTTACTCGCCGAATGATAATTGCTTGGTAAAGAAATGTCTGACAATAGAAAATGCTAACTTGGTTGATTTTATTTTGAAGCCAAGCTACGACAGATGACAAGGGTTTTAAAAATATAATTCCGCTTAGTTACCATTCTCATTGGCCGGAATTTGGGCTTATTAGAAATTTTCATTAACGCAACGTAAAAAAACACATACGTACTTTATGTGTTATACATCAGGAAAATTTTTTGACCTATTTCATCGAAAATTGTAACGTTTTAACGGGTGGTTGTGGGGGGTAAATCTGAGCTAACTGCAAGCATTGAAACGGCTGATAACTTTATTCAATTTCCAGGAGTGAAAAGAATGAAATATGTGATTCAAACCATGAAGATAGCTGAATAGGAAATATAATTTTTCATGCGTTATTTCATGACCCAGGGCGGAATTATAAAATATGCTATTTTAAGCTTTTTTAACTCTCGAATGCTTTTAGAAAAATAGCATTTTTCAGATAAGTCAGCAGCAAAAAACTTGAGATTGTGCAGAACACGAACTATCAAAATTCTTTCTCTGATTTATTTGGTTCTTGCATTTCACTCGGCTGGAAATCAGAAAACGTATTTTTCACACAGGAATAATTTCTTTTGTCTCATTTTTCAAAACAGCTGACCGAACATTAGAAAAATGAGAACAGTGAATTGTTACGCGTTTTGATCTGGAGTAGTCAACCCTGAAAGATTGCCATAACATTGTATCGAAATAAAAGTTATTTCCTGGTGGAGACTAAGAAAAATCGAGCAACTTAAAACCGAGCACCAAATTACATTGACGGTCAACAATTAAACTACGTTTTTTTGTTTTATCGAACCGTGAAGAGTAGCGCGGACAAAAATATTGGTAATTATTACGAAAATTTGTCATTTGTTGGGCGAAAGGTTTCGCGCCATAAATCAACATATTCTAGTCAGTATATGAGCAGTTGGCGTAGCTGGTTTAGCGCACTCGACGATCGTCCCGTACCTGGGTTCGACTCCCGGACTGTCTTCAAACATTTTTCTATGGTGATAACCCAACAATGTCAAGAATAACAATCCACTTTTGCGATTTTCTTGCATATTTCAAACATTAAGCACCCACACCCCTTAAGATTAAAATTATAAAGAAACCACGCGAGCACTTGTGTGTGATTTTATGATCAAGAACTAAATTGTGAGTGGTCCCACTTGGGACGATTATGCACTTGGGACCCAAATCTCACACTTGAGTGTTGGGACCTGAATATGCACTTCAGTACCATAACGAGACTTGGCGACCAAAGTATGCCACTCGGGATCATCGTCACTTTTGGCCCAAAAAAGTTAAACATTTTAAGAGTCAGCTTACAGTGGGGCACTTCGGGACATGACGGACTTGGGACGAAATTGCACTTGGGACCATGACGGTACTTGTGACGAAAATGCCGACTTGCGAACCAAGCCGTTTGGACACTATGGGCGACTATGGAACGAAGCACGACTTAACCAAACACACTGGACCAAAATGACTTGGGACCAAATACACTTAGGATATATGCACTTCGGGCCATGACGGACTGTGGGACCGGTATCCACTTGGACCATGACGGAACTTGGACCAATAGCATTGGGACCATGACGGATTTGGGACCAATATGCACTGGACCATGACGGACTTGGAACTAAATGGCGACCTTGGGACCAGAATAATGCAACTTTGAGACCAATATGCCACTTGGGATTAGACCATCGGCACCCACCGGGCTTGGCTTGAATTGGCCTGAGTCGAGCCAAAGCCAACAGTTAGAGTTAGACTGTCGGAGTCAAGCCAGAAACCTTGGCTTGATAATCAAGTCAAGTTTATTTGTCCTTGAAATTTTTATCATCATTATTCAATAACAGGCAAAAGGGGCGTAGTGAGAGCCAAATTTTGAAAACTGAGAGATTAATAAATATTATCTTTACTCAAAGTGTACTTCAAACCAGACAATTCGTGTCGCTAAATTAAAACGGAACTCTAAATAGAAAAAAATGTGCAAAAATCTCTGAATTTTGCTCCATAATATTTTATTTAATATGATCTTTTCTTAAATTGAAATTTTTGTATTTAAAAAATTAAAATGAGGGCGTAGCGGGGGTAACAAAATTGAACCTTGAATTCATTGAGTTAGCGTTTGAATGTGCGAAATTTATTTTCTACTGAAGACAATTTTTCAAATTTATGTTCTTCGAATAATATAAATTTTTGTCAAAAAGTTGAAAACAACAAACAATTTAATAAAATTGTCCATATTTTAAGATAATCAAATAAAAATAGAGAAATCCAAGAATTTTAATAATTTTTCCGACGTTATAAAATGAATTCAAATAAAATGAAAATGTGAAAATCAAAAAAAAATTTGAAAATTTTTAATAAAAGTAAATATAGGATCAATCGGACTTAAGTAACAAATCCTAACTATTTGAATGATACAAAACAACGGCAACGGATATTAGCACCAATCAGAAACCGTTGTGATTGAGGAATAGGCCGATATTCAATGGCCAGATTAAGAAAAATCAACCAATCAAAATGCTCAGATTCGCATTTTTAATAGTTAGGATTTGTACTCTGAGGTCCGTGGATCCATATAACTGAAATCCGAACTGCAAAAATGTGTCATAATAAAACTTGCTTTTCAAAACATCAAAAATTTGTTCAAAATTCGAAAATTTTGTGCCAAATGTTGATGAAAAAGTAAAAATAATTTTCTCGTGCAAATGTTAAATTGCTCTAATATGACTTAGAATCAGTTCTTTAACTTTTGTTTTCGGACGAAACTTTTTTCAGTCTGAATAAAACTTTTCTATTTTATTACGATTTACAAATTTCTTCTTGATTTCACGTTTTCAATTAATCAATTTATTGATTTAAATATTCTTAAAATTTGAAATTTTTCTTAATTTTCGTATTTTACATATATTTTTTGATAAAAATTTTAAAACTTCGAAAACAATTGCAAAAAATTATTTTTGACTTTTTAAAAAAAACTCTTTATTGAAATTTTGTCGAGTTTTGTTCTTATTTATTTAAAAGTTTGCCTTACGCTAATCAAATAATTTTCAAAACCATTCAGCGTCAAATTCGATAATTAGGTTTAACATTTGGCTTTTAAAAATAATTGAAATTTCTGAATTCGATTAAAGACATTTCGATAAGTTTAATGTCAAGTGCCCACGTTTTCGGTGGGTGCATATTCACCAATAAAAATGTTCATATCATGGTGGAATACCGGTTTTTATGCGGGTTAAAAGCAAAAAATAATCGAATTTCAAAAATTCTAGATTTTTGTTCTAGATTGTTTTGAGGAAAAATAATTGCCAACCATGAATTCTCTTGGGTCAACTTTAGTCATAACCGCATATTAAGTATCATAAATTAATCTATAAGGGCTAAAAAAACACGACACCACAACCCCCTCAAAATTAATTCTTTATTGTTTAAAAAAACTTCATTGGAAATGTTTGGTCCGATTTGTGTCTGTATTTATTTAACTTATAATTAAATTTTCTATGTTTAACTTTTTGGACTGTGTTTAATTTTGAACATAAACTTGAAATTTATTCTTAATTGAAAAATATTTCGAATTTCCAAAGCTGAATTCATTAATTTAATTGTTTAATGAATTTTAATTATTATATAAATTTTCAGGCATTTAAAGTGCATCTTGGTCTCAATGCATATTTGTCCCAACTGCAATATTGTCCCAAGTGTGTGTTATCCCAAACTACATATTGTCCCAAGTGTATTTGTCCAAAGTTGGCATTTTTGTCCCAAGTGCCGTCCATGGTCCCCAACTGCCTTTAGTTCCCAAGTCCGTCCGTTTCAAAGTGCAAAAAAAATTATTTAAATTTAGTCCCCAATAAGTCCCGGTCCAATGTGTCACCAAGTGCATATTGGTCCCAAGGTGCCGCACTGTACAACTGACTTTTAAAATTTAACTTTTGTCCAATGAGAGCTTGGTTCCCAAGTGCAAATATGTGCCCAAGTCCGTCATGGTCCCAATTGTGATTTTGGTCTCAGCGTGCCATAAATTTGGTCCAAACTGGGGCCTATCTCTACAATTGGCTATAAGCTGTTTGCAGTAAAAACAATTTTTCTCGAAACTGTCGTTTAAAAGAATTTACAAAATTTTCTAAGAACCCAAAATTGGGATATTATTTTTGTTTAGGCTCCACAGGACCAGTGACGTCATTTAAAAAATAATTTTGAAAGCGAAGCAAATTGTTTAAAACTAATGTCTAGCTGGAATCTTTTCTTTCGATCGTGGATAATTCTTTATTCTTTTATTTAGTTGTTGAAAGACGTTCGAAAATAATTTTAAAACCGCAATCATAAACTGCGCTTACCAACATTAATGATGCTCATCTTTATAATCAGCTTAAAAAATGATATATTTTCAAGTACAATGGTCCTCTTTTGTTTGTAAACAGACACAACTTTTGATGTGTGGCATGAGAGTTCCCGTATAATTTCTTGGCCAGGAACAATAAAACAAATCAGGTAAATAAAATTATCAAGAGTCTTTCAATTTTTAAAGGAGATTTAGGGTCTCCAAATCAGGACCTATCGAAACTCTAATAAACTTATATTCAAAATTCTATATCCAAATTTTCATCTGTCCTGTAATCCTTGAAGCACACGAGCCTTGGTTGAGCGACTGACACCGCAACTTGGCAATTATCGCAAAAATGATGAAAAAAGGTTCGCAGACACTTTTCTCCGAAATTTATTTGATGAAATCGGTGATGCCATTTTCGCCATTAAGTCTCAGCTTCTGATAAAATTAATTGTTCGACTTCACCCCCCCCCCCCCCCCCCCCCCCCCTGAAATGGAATGAAAAAGTTAAAATTAAGCCAGTTTTCGATAAGTATTTTGAATCCTTTTTGCAAAAAACAATCACATGCTAGAAAGTCTGGGGCAAAAAATATTTTTTATATTAGATTATAAGTGAAATTAGAAACGAAAAATATTTCGATAGATTGCTATGGAAAAAATCATTTTTTTTAAGAAATATACTTTGTTGAAATTCATGCCAAGGTAAAAACTATTTCATTCATTGGCCTTAATATACCTATAATTAATATTGAATGGAGAAAAGTATGATTTTTTTCAGTGTGAAAAATGTGATTTCCATCAATACTTTTCGAACTATAAAATATTTTATGATTTCCGAAAACTTATAGTAAAACTCATGACACAAAATTATTGAGTTAATACAGACCACTGCGGCAGTTATTCCGGTAATAGGTATATTTTCTCTGGAGTTTCACCATACACTTATGAAGTATCACGTGGTTTAATTAACTTAGCTTATATTACAACTTAAATATATATTCTAAGATTAAACATAGAGTTTTGGAATTTGAAATTTTTGTTCGAAAATTCAACTTTTTCTTCTTGTTCAACTTTGAAAACAGTTTATAAAGAAAGAATTTAAGTCGATCTTATAGGAGTTTTTGCAAACAGCGCTTAAAGTAAGAGCCGTCTGAAGGGCACTTGGGCCTCCGCTGAATATTTTGATTTCTATGCTTCCCAAAGGTTAAATCATCTGTATAACTGTGCTTATAAAAGCTATCTGTTTTGAGCTCTCTAATTCTCATTAGCGAATTCAGTCAAATGAATCCTCGCGTAGTCGCTATAAACAAGCTTTAAAGAAAATATGGGAATAGTAACTTATAGTTATATATAAATCGATGTCCAACTTACATAAACAAATTAGAAGAAATTTGAAAAAGAAATAATATTCTCCAAATTCTAGAAAATAACCTTCATCACAAAGATGAGAGGACAATTTTTTATGGACAACTTTCAGATCTGCAGAAAGAACTTTCGAAATGTACTTCGAACGACGAAAATGCTATTTTTCATAAGAATCTTTTAAACCGACTTCTTAATGGATCAATGCAAGCATCGTCAACTTTTCTCTCTTTCTGAAAGTGCGGCCATAAAAATTAGTCTATTTAGCCTTACTATTGTTATTCCTGATTCAAACTTTCTAGACTTTGTACTTTTTGTAGTCTTTGAAACTTCAAAATCAGTTTTCTTTTAAAACAGCTTGATGATTGCGAAACGTTGCAGTAAATAAAATTATCTTAAAAAATAATTATATATAGTGTATATTATATAACTGACTTGGTTAATCACCCACAAATTCTTACTATATTATTATTTGGTATCGTCAAAAGATAAGTTGGAGACCTTGTGACTTCCTTCATTCAGCATTTTGAGCAATGTAACCGGATTGAATGGACCTTTTTACTACAGCCTTGGACAAGCTAAAATTCCCGGTGCCAACTGATCGGGATCATATGATGGAAAATCTCTGTTGAGTTTTGTTCAACTAACAAGCTAAATATAGAATACAAATTCAGGAAAAATAACAAAATATTCTAGGGCGGGAACCGAAAAAAATCACATCACAAAAGAACAAAAGTTCTGAAACTCATTTTCTTCTATAGAGGAAACACTCTTGGAAGCAGTTTCGAGTCGGAAACTACAACATGCATAATTTATACTTGGTCAGAAAAACACAAAGTTCTAGGTATTAAATAGCGGATTAATTAGGGTGTCCACTGCGTCATGATTCCACTCTTGAGAAAACAACTCATCCGTATTAAGTTTTCAGATAGCGCTAAAATATCTACTCGTGTCTCGTAAAAGGGATATTCAGAAAAAAAACTTTGATCCAAATAGGACATATTTTTCCGTGTTTTTTTCCCAAAAATATATAAATTTTTTATAAAGTTTTTGAAAAAAGTTTCGGTTCAATTTCAGACAATGAGCTAAAGGAATATGGATGTGTCTAAGACACATTGTCTTTGGGACCAATAACGCTTAAAATACGAAAAATTCATCCAAGCTATGCATTCTGCGTCTTGATATAATCACTACCTGAATCAGGCCCATTGCTCGATTCGGACCAATTTTTCTAATTTATAATTCATTAGATATTTTTTCTCAGTTTGAGTGTATCTAAGAACTGAATCGGATGAGGTCGTTTGAAAGCCGAATTATACCGGTATAAAAATTGGCTATAAAAGGGGCCAAACAATGCCCACGGAGGCCCGCGTCGAAACAGCAAAAGTATGTTGCATTGCAAAAGTTGTTGCATGCAAAAGTATGTTGCATGCAAAAGATACCTGTATGCATGCTACAGAACGACCGCTGAAAATCTTAATAATTCAGAAATAATGAAAAAGCTTGCGTGATTTTCTGTTGATTCACCCTGTTTTTCGGAACACTATTTTGTTACACTTATTGTTTTACACTAATGCACGTTGCATGTGCTCCCGTGAAGGTTAACTATATTCGAGCAAATCAAAAAATTAATTATTATTTTCACATTTTGGAACGTCTAGAATTTCACGACATATTTTTTTCGCTAAATTCTTTTATGAGAAATTAGTCAAAAATTCAGCCTATAGTGAGACTATAAAGAGTATGGCGTTTTCCTAAATTATAAATTTCTAGGCCCGTTTGTTTATTTATCATTCAAAATAATTTGAAATATTTTGTGATTCGGTTTGATCGATCGAGATCTGGTCTGCACATTCTGATGTGTTAGGCCTCTGGAGCGTTTCGCCTCAGTTAAGGATCTGAAATTATTTGAAATTATTTTGAAAATGAGCTATTTTAAATACTGTTTTGTAAGTTTTGAAATTTGCTTTTTAATGTCCAGGCAGGTTTTTGAATTTCTTCTAAATAATTTTGAAGGTTTGCTTTGTGAGCACACACGAAATTTTGAAGTATGGTGATAAAATGCCTTTTTGTGTAAGATTAGGAAAATTTTGTAGATGAGTTAGAGATTTGTTCGGAAATTAGGGGTTTTTGCTTGCATAACTCGCTTTGTTGGTGTTCTCTTGATTCGTGTTTTAACTGCGTTTTGACTGGCCTTATCCCTTATTCAACTTTAATATTAACAAAAGTGTGAATAGGGGTAATTAAAAAAAATTACATGACACGCGACATTTAATACACGACATTCGAGGTATTCAAAAATTTCAGTGTGACGGTTCAAATGCTGTATGAATCTAATTGTGAAACTTAATATTCGATTAGCAAAATTTTATGATAAATTCTGCCGCAAAATTTTGAATTTATTTATAAGTTTTTGCGCAAGATATTCCAACTTGTGGGGAAGTTGTAGTCAATAACAAACAAATATAAATTATTATTTTAATTCAAGAACTTTAACAAGTCTCGTGAAAGACCTAATAAACTGCCTGTTTCAAAAAAGATTAAACCAACTATGTTTAAATTGGTCTCATAAAACATTTTATTTGAATTCAAGCGTTTACATTTAAAGTATAATCATTTATACATGCGGAGAAAAAGTATGATACAGGGAATTGCAGTGTGCTAGGGTGTTTTTTTTCCGATTTTTCCAAGAAATCAAAAAATGTTTGAAACTTTGACACAAAATTTGTCCAATAACCTAGAACAGATGAAATTTGAATAGTTTTTTTTATTTTTTAACTCCTGAGGTGTACCAAAACGCTTGTTTCTCGTGTGCACTTCTGATGTACAGTGATTTTTCATTATTTTTTGCAACATCATGCACACTAACCACAGGGAAGAATCGAATGTACTTCAAACAAAATCTAGAAATTTAATGATTGTCAATTTCCAGCCATCTGTTGGTATGATTTCAGTTCATCTAAACACGTCAAATACCCACCAACAGATTTGGCGTAGTCACATTTTCGTAAACGGTATTATGAACGATGTCCAATTATGGAAAAAGGGTGTTTTTTTTTATAAATCAAAACTTAATTCTCGAGTTTTGACTTTTCAAAGTTTTAAGAATGCACCACGACTGGAAACATTTTCCTTGTTGTTGCTGTTAGGTGAAAAATCTGAGAACAGTACCGTCGTATTTTCTTCCGACACAAGAAAATTTCGAAATATGTTTTCGTAAAATATGACCCATCAAAAACAATGGCCATGTCATGCATTGCATTGCATGACATTTTTAATTATCGAAAATGTCTAAATTGAATCTTAGAAATTAAAGATAATACAATTCAAAATCGGTTGGAATCAAATGGGCCTAATTATCTTCATACTTCATACAAAGGCTCACGGCGATCGTATGTGCTGTTAGGAGACGATAAAAGTTCGAATTGTGTTGTGTTCATAGAAATATCTAGACACAAAATAAAATTGTCAAAAATATTAGCGGCTCACCAACTAGGTGGTGTGTGCACAAACTTTCATCATATGATCTGATTCGGAAGAACATAGGCTAGCTATACCATATATAGCCTATACCTAGGGTATCATGTAGTCGCCATTACGGTAGCGTATTCACCGATTAATTTCGACTTATAGAAATAATAGTGGAATCTTCTGAAACTTGACGGAGGTCAATAATAAGAAAAAATTTAAAAAAAAATTATTGAAAAACTTTTTTGGAACGTTCAGTCGATCAAAATATAGCGATTTTTCGACTTTTCGGTATTTAATTATTTTAAACAAATGCCGCAATCGGTATTTTTTGGTTCAACGCCACTTATGAATTAAAAATTAACACAATTTTTGGAGAAAAAAAATAAACATTTTCGAAATTGGTCATTTTCAGGCTCTCCAAACCTTGATTTTTTTGATAAAAAAAAACTTTAGAAATTGAAAAAAAGGGATGGCCGTTTAGTCCAAAATTTGTTTGTTATTGATCAAAATAACCCCTGTTGAACTTTAGTTACCACCGTTTTTGGCTACATAATCTCAGATAAGATGGTGTCATATTACATTTTTTTGGAAATTTTCCAGTTTTTTTCCAAGTATTTTTTCGACAACTGACGAGAAAAAAATTTGCGTGAAAATTTTTTTGCAGGCGTTTCAGAACAATTTGAAAAAAAATGAAAAAAAAATTCTTCGACAAAATTTTTTTCGAAAAAAGTTTCGAATTTTTTTTTCATTTTTCTCAAATTGTCTGAACGTCTGCAAAAAATTTTCAGCAAATTTTTTTTCACTGTCGAAGAAAAAATACTAAGAAAAAATTCGAAACTTAAAGTTTTCGTATCGAAAAAAACAAGTTTGACTAAACTACGTGACTATTACTTCATCGTAGGCCCCCGGAGATGTTAAGCCTGGTAGATAATTAAACCTAAATCTCAAATTCCAACTATAATTGGGATGTGAGATTGCTCCCAGGAACGAGCGTCAAAGGTAGAGTATTTTTGTAGCAAAAGGCCTATTTCGTGCGTGAGTTTTGGGGGTAAAACACTTTTATTCATTTTAATGAACCACAAGAAAACACACACAGGTTGTTACTATCGGTTTTGAAAATCGAATAAATTAGTCCTAGAAAAACGCAAAAAACGAGTTTTTTTGGAGCTGGAATTTTTAGGGGGAGAGGGCCTCACGGGAAAAAGGGGGGCCTTATTTTTCTTCCCCTGGATTTTTAGTCACACATATTGAAAATATATTAATGAACATCGATGACTCGCGGTAGGCCGGTTAGTATTCGAAACTGAACTTTCGATGATTTTTTTCTTTTCAAACAGTACTTTCTAACTCACTGAAATCCATAATGTATTGATAAAAATGCTTAAAGATATGACAGGGTTAGTTGTGTCTTGAGAGTTTAAGGTCATGACTTTCATGACATCAAGATCAGATTGATTCAAGATATTTGAAAAATCTTAAAAAATTTTGTAAGTATTCCAAAAAAAATTTGATAGCCAAAAAAAAAATTTCGAAAATTATTTTTTGCGGCCTTTAGACAATTTAAAAATTTCGAAAAAAAATTTTCAAAATTTTTTTTTTTCGAAAATTTTTCGGAAATTTTAAATTGTCCTAAAAAGGCCCGCAAAAAAAATTTTCGAAATTTTTTTTGCTATCAATTTTTTTGGAATACTTGGAAAAAAAGGAGAATATATCTTTTCAAAAAGAATTTTTTGGCGCGCGGCAATCCGGCGGAACTTTTATTGATATCAGACCACAACGGTAAGTGCTTCTCGCATCATAATAAAAACTTTTTATGGTAGCTAATGGTAACTTTTAATGTCGAAAACCCTTTTTTCCTCAAAAATGCGATTTTCGAAATAATAATCATTTTTTTTGAAAATATCAATTCTTGACAAAAAAAAAATCCAACCACAAACGCAGAATATAAAATTTTGGCACAGATCATATATGTTGACAATCTAACTAACTGGTTCGATTTTGGCCGAAAATCGATTGGTGGAATAAGCTACCTATAGGCTATACCAGTAATATGTGCGCGTATGATAAAACCTAACGTCATAAATCAACCAACGAAAAATTCAAACAAACACTCATGCTGAAAACTAAAGCAATAATGTTCAGAATTACGCGTATAGCCTTGATATGCCGCTATAGCACCTCAACGTATAGAGCTCTTGAACAAAAAAGGCTAGCGTTTGTTTATACAAAATTGAGGACTGAAATCATTTTTCTTCTCGATTAAATAATACAATAGCGTTTGACGATAATTCAGATAATGAAGTCATGTAGAATATCATCTTCCAGAAGTCACTATCATTTTGGTGGTTAATTCTTGGGCACTTTTCTCTGCCGCAAAGTGTGATCCGGTCAATTTCACATTTTTCTGAATAATCGTACGATCAAATGAAAAAAAATCGCGGTCGAAGCTCTTAGAGTATCTTTTTGACACGAGAATCAGATTTTTCCAATTCATCAAGAATTGTTAAGTGAATTATCCGGGCCAAGTTGTCGCGGAACTTCTTATAGACATATATACTGGCACATCGACCTAAATTCTTACTTTAGGAGTGGCTATTTGTGTTGTCGAACAATAACTACAAACCCTTCAGGATATTTGGAATACAAATGAGAAAATTTCAAGAAAGTCAGATCAATTCAAACTAATATTGAAATCATTAAAATAACAACATTAAAATATATTAAACATAAATAGATAGTATTTAATACGCGTTTCGGGTTTTTCCAATCTTCTATGAAGATTCTTCCATGTAAAGAATTACAGTTTGAAAAACTTAAATTTACTTGGGAAGATCTAGAAATATGCAGAAAGGCAAACAAATCTTAATAATAGACTGTATTTTATCTAAAATTAATTTAGCTTAAAATATTGACTAAGTAATAATTGATTGTAGAAAGTACAGGGTGTAACGTTTTTTCTCTTCTTTTTTCCAACAATTACATAAATCTGAATTCCGGCCGTTTTGATTGTTTAATCCCGAAAAGAACGTAGGTTTTTGCCACAAAGTTGAATCGTTCTCATTAGCGGATAGCACTTTATGCAAATTATAAAAAAGAAAGAAAAGACCGTACATCTAGGGTGGAAATGCGAATTGAGAAAATCAAAAATCTGTGTTCCGCGACACGTGAGTAGGCTTAAAAGAAGCGCAGTATAACTCAGACGATAATGTAAATAAACAATTAGGTTGCGGACGGGGGTCTACCATGACTTTGAAAATCCAAATTTGAGAACTTAAAATTCAATTTTCGCACTGTCCTACACTGAATTTTTTATGCTTATTTTCTGAATCTCCTTGATCAGTGCTTCGTTTGAGACAACCTTATGACAATAAATAAAAAAAAAATTTGAAAATTTTGAAAAAAAAGTTTGAAATTTCCAAAAATTAATAAAATTTCAATCAGTTCCATCGATAATAATGTTTTGTGAAAAAAGATAGGTCGGAAAACTGTCAAACTGACTGTTGAAACTCAAACGTAAAAAATTACACTTATCCGTACACCTTAGCTCGGCTGAAAATCGTTCAATAAGGTACACGTCTACATAGTCGTTAAGGCTTATAAGCGTTTTCAACTCGACCAAAAATCGGACACTAAGAGTACATCGTACGGATGAGGGTGCGTACGGATAAGTGTACACCCATGTACAAATAAAAACAGCTGTCCCACTCCCAAAAAAACTATTTTCACTGTTTGTTTAATTTGTTATTCTGATTCTGGTTTTTAATTTATGAATTGAATCTGACTGAGGACAGCATGTGTGGAAAATTTCCACCGGACAGTAAAAACAACACGGTGTTATAATGGTCAATTTTCGTACTTTCTCTCACAAAATCTCTCACAAAATTCCTGCAGGTAAGTAATAGAACATCTCGTGCAGGTGAAATGAATAGTAAATTTTAACGATAGAAAAAAGTGAAAATTAAACAAATCAGACTGTATTTTTTCTAAATCGCAGAAATATCGCCAAATTTTAACACAAACAGAATAATTCTAGGCTCTCAGATTGTTTTGCCAAATTTAATTACCTGAAGACGAATAAAATTCGAAACATTTGTAAAATACTATTTTTAATAGCAAATAAATAATATATATTTGTGCCTGAAAAACCCAATAGAAAAAATGCCATTCGTCTGAATTTTAGGGGTCGGTGCATTTGACAGATACGGATATGGGCTTTTGATGAAAAAATTTTTTCTGGGTTTATATACAATTTTCGAATTACTGCCTTTTAAGAAAATTTTAAGTTCGAATTAAACTTTTCGAATTCGACAAATTATGAGAAATTTTTGAAAACACTTCCGAACATTACGAAAAAATGGCTTATTTTTTCATCAATTTTTTTTACAGTATTTGTTTCAAATCAACGTAAAAAACTCTTCAAAATGGCCACTTTTACTTTTCGCATGGGTGACCACATATTTTTTATATGCTATTTGAAAATCATGTGACATTTTTTTGGTATTTCGGTCGAAACTATTTGGAAATATATCGAAAATTTTTCCCCATTTCTTGTTCAAAATTTTCCAAATTAATTTTTCGGGAATCCTTAGCTAAAAATAATGGGAATGGCTACTTTCACTGTTTTCAAATATGTCTTCGTTTTGTTTCTTTGCTCTTGTTTATACTCTGAATCATATATTTTGAAGTGAAACTACGGTTTGGCAGGAATCCATGGAAGCCCTCTATTTATCCAGAATTAAAAAATATTTTATCACACCCAAACTTGCGAAATTGGTGAACCACCCGTCCACCGTTGAAAATTTATTTCATTTAACACATGAAAAAAAATATTTCTTTGGATGTGCTAAAATTTCGCTTTTTCCGTCTTTTTTCAACAATTAAATTTTCGATTTTGACGTAAAAATCGTATAAATCGAAATTAAATTGATTTTCAACGGTGGTCGAGACCATTTTGTAGAGCTATAATAAATAAAAAAAGAAAATGAATTTTACTGTAATTTAGACACCATCGATAGCAAACGCGCGTTTTTGATTGTTATTTCAAATATGTCAAAATATCTCAAATATTTTATAAAGTAAAAATAATCGATCTGACAAAAATCTGATTAAACAAAGTGAGCTCAGAAGTTCCAAGTTACGGTCTAAAAAGTGTTTTCCACAATGTTTGAAGTGACTAAAAATTCTTCCATCAAGTGAAAAAAATCTGCCAAAATGCACCCACCCCCTTTAGTCCGAAAGGACTTATTTTCTAAATTTTGATTTAAGGCCGAAGGTCTTGACATATTTAAAATTTTATTGGTCGGATTTTGTAGAACTAGCCTTCATCTACGTAAAACATGTGTCAAAACTTTTTTGCATGAAAACACTCCCAGACACATTAGCGGAACAGGGATACCTAAGACAAAATAGAAATTCTATATCCTCTGATGTTCTATTTTGAAATAAAGCTGAATTTTAACATGACCTGTATAATCAGTATACAAAACTTTTGTGGAAGCGTTTATGTTCATAAGCGTGATAATTTTTTCTAAAATATGCGATAGACCATCGTTTTTTTTCAGATTTTCCATTTGAAATTCTATCTCCTCTGAGGTTAAATTTCAAAAGTCCCTCAAATTTAAAAAAAAAGGATTTAATTTTAACCCCAAACTCCAAATATGAATTTTTCAAGGTCACGTGAGAAAATTTTCGGAAGAAAAATGCCTTGATTTTTTTTTTATTAAACATAAACGATTGATTTGGTGCATTTTTATGACATAAAAACTACAGGAAATGTAGGGACCGGGATACCCTAAAGGGAGTAACCGACGGAAGCTGTATCTTGAGATTCATATATGAGAGAAACTTAATTTTTGTTTCTTTAAAATTTTGTGATCGGTTTGTTTTCGAATCAATTTAAAAATTTCGGTTTTGGTCAAAAATAATTTCCGAAATTCGATTTTTCCTAAGTATTTTTTTTTCAGTATTTATGCTTTATTTTTCGAACGCTTTGATCGATGACTTTAATTTAACTTGCATCAGGTAGCCTGCAATTAAATCTGGCAAACCAAAATCAAAATTTTTGTATAATCTCAAAAAAATTCAATTATATTTCTTAGATGGTGAAATTTGTGGTACCTGAACTATGCACATTTGTGCATCAAAAACTAAATCAGATATCGAGAAAACCACGCCACATAACCACGTAGCTTTCAATTGCGAAAATAAGCTTTTTTTGTGAAAAGTTTTTTATACCTGTGCTGGAAATGATTTCAATAAAACGCTGAAGATACCGCAATCGGCAACTTTAACGTGTAAATTTTATCGATTTTGAGGAAATTGACCTAAATTTATTATTGTGAAAAAGTCGAAAATCGACCCTTCCGACCGGTACTACTACCGGAACAGTCATACAAAAAAGTTTTTTTTTGAGAAATTCAGACAATTATCTCAAATATACTGTAATTTCAACATCGTACGTACGTTTGAAAAACAGTGTGAGGTGTCGGTTACTGCCTTAACCCCCACCTGCACGGGCGTGTTTCCGAACACATAGTCCAAAAATATTTCTGGGAAGTGTCATTTTGGCCGGCGGAATATCGGAACAGACCCCGGATAGTTCCCCTTACTTTTAATTTTAAGAAGTTTGGTGAGTTCTAGAAATTTCTCATCAGACCGGAAATGCATTATTTGGTTGCAATTTGTTGTTTGATGCAGTTGAAACAGTACTGAAACAAGATAATGATCTAAAAGGTAGCAAATTTTATGGTGACAACGGCCCTTATTCTGAAAAATCTGTAAATGGAGTTTTGTATGCTCAAAATCAGAGTAAGTGCTCTAAATGGGCGTTTTGAACAGTCAGTTTCTGACCACTAGATAGCCAAAAACTGTTTTTTCTGCCCGGAATCGTTTTTTTCTTGGTCAACAACCCCAGTGAGGTCAAACAAATTTGTATCAACTACTGTAGTTCTCTCGTTAGTTTTATCGGTGCGCTTCCTAACTATGTTTGTGTTCTGAAACACTCTCGTGCAGGTTAGCGGGTAGGACATATCGTGCAGGTGGGGGTTAAGCAACAACGAACGTCTGAAAAGTCTTTATTTTTCGTCAAAATTCAAAAAAAGATATCGAAATTTTCTGTTTTTTTTTCAATAATGTATTTTTTCAATTTTTGCCAAAAAAAAATATGATCGTCCGCAACTCAAATTTTTTCAATTTTTTTTTGAAATAAACCACTTTTTTGTGGCGCTTTTATAATATGAAGGAATAGGCACGGAACACAAATTTTCTAGTCTAAATACAATTTCTAAATTTTTGAAGTCAATTTTGACCGATAGTAACCTTTCAAAAAAAATTTTCATATTTTTTTTCGAACTCGAAATGTTACGAGCTATATTTTTGTAGGCAAGAAAAAACAATTTGGGAGTAGTCGAAAATCGCATTTCCCACCCTACCTTAGAGGCATTAAACATGCTTCAAATTGATACAGGGTGATTGTGGGTGTAAACAAAGCAAAAGTTGAAGAAAATTGTTTGTATTTCCTTGAATAGGCAAAATACAATAAATCTGAGAAAATACAATGCTGTGATTGGATGAGGGTGACGAGAGAGCTCACGCAATTACTGCGTCATCTCGATGTTTTCACGTTTTCCAAAATTCAGAGAAATTATACATAGTGAAACCATTTTCTGCTGCTTAGAACCGAAAGAGATTTTTTTAACGGGCGAAAACTTCATACTTTTAAAACATATATATTATGAATTTTGTGAATATAGTTCATATATTTACCAGTTATTTAGTGCGGCACCAGTGAGTTACTCTTGAACAGGATCAAAAAATCTTACTTGCAGTTGAAAGAAAAGGTTTTATTCTCCAGTATTTCTATTCTCGTATATTCCTATCTACTAGTTATCGACCTTTCCAGTCAAACTGGAGAAGTGAGCAATTACCCCCAGCAATTCTAACATTGTACACTCACAACCCCTTTAAGAAGATCAAATGTGCTCACATTTTATTCGCTGGTGAACAAAAGCCCGTTTTCAAAAATATTAACTTTTGATGAAAAAACGAGAAATTGTTTTTTCATTGTTTTTTCATTGAAGAACGAAACTTTTAAATGATTGTGAAATTATTATGAAACAAACATATAACTTAATCAATTGATTAAAGTCATAACCAATACGTTTTTACAGCTTCAGAAATAAAGGAGAACACAGGTCTCAGTGTATTTCCAAAAAAAATTCTCTCAGATATTTTTAAGGGCTTTTTCACATTTGTCAAGGATGTATTTTTTTTTGTTATTTTTGCCTTATTTCTCTTTAAAAAAATCTATTATATTATTTATGATATATAATTAATCCCTTCAACGGATTAATAGTGATTTAGAGTCATATTTATTTTATTTCCTAAAATCCCAAAAAAAAGTTTATTTGCGGATTGTCTGTCCCGCAGTTTCTACAAAAAAATAGGATCTACAAATATATAAAAATACTAGTTAATTTCGAAATTATGTGGTAAAAATGAATACAGGGCTGGTTGAATATGAAAAATGGTTAATTTTTCTTATTTCTCAAACTTGTCAAGGCACTTTTAATAGAAATTCTACTAAGATCTCTCGCAATCAGTAATATAACGTAAGTGCAGCGCATAATTATAAAATTTGCATAACATCAAACATCTGGTTTTCCTAGCACTTCAAAAATAATCGCAGATTTTTTCTCGATTACTGTTTACTAGAAAGCAATTCTTAATTTGTTCGATTTTGACGCCAGCACTCGTGAACATTACCTTCTATTTTTGGACCATCACTTATTACTTATAAGTTTTAAACGGAAATAAATTCAAATTAGCTGAGACAATCAAGGCGCAAGTTTGCAACTTCAAACTTAATTTTTTTTCAGAGAAATGAATATAATCTTAATAAAAGAAAATCAAATACTGTGGCAAAATCAAATTGAAATCAAAATGGTGGGAAGATGGAATTGATTTGATTGTGATTTATGAAGAAGACGAAAAACGATATCATTATTATACAGAAAAAACTTTCAGAAAATCTTATACCTTTGTCGGAGATATTGAAATTTTTTATTTACCGATGAAAAGTTATAAGACGTATTTAAATACGGATTGGTTTGATCCGACGGGTGCGATACGGAAACAGTTATTGACCTATGAATGCCTTTGATCGGTAAATTCAATTCTCGTAACTTAAATTTGAAAATAAATGTCTTTACAGCGCCAAGAAAAATATAATCAGTCCATTTAAGGATTAAAAATAAACTAGAACGTTAAATAATTGAAAGTTTGAATTATTGCCAAATTATTGAAATTTATTGCCAATTATTGTCAATTTCGTTGTTAATTATTTTTTTGCGAATTGAGACCTTATCAAATAAATTGATCGAAACATTTGTTACCAATTCGCGCAAAATCTGCTCTTTGCCCATAATGTAAACCATTCATATTGTTTTTGTTAACTAATTTTTGTCGTGTCCACCAATCGACCTAAACTGCCCCATTAAAAAACAAGAGCATTTGGCGAATTGGAAAAAAGGTGGGTAATACAAAACTCGTAGCACAATTTATTAACATAGGTACTACACCGAGGCCTCGCGAGGGTCTACTATGATTATTTATAAGTGAGAAGCGCTTCGTTGCTTAACTAATAAGATCGCTCAGTTAGGTCGTGGGTTCGGTCCGCGGTGTTGATCTTACTTTTTTAAAGGGATAATCAGAGAACGGACCTGAGATTTTTTAGGGACCTGGGATTTAATCATGAGGGATTATTAAGGTGCAGACCTGATATTTTTTATGAGAGATAATCAAAGAGCGGGTCTGAGATTTAAAGGACTCGTATTTTAAAAGCATACATTTTTAATTTCAGAAAAAGGGAGCGGGCCTGAGATTTTTTGATCCGACCCCTTGAACAGTAACATATGCCTCTAAATGAAAATTTAGCTATAAAATTTGTATAAACGAATCTTTAAACTTTTGCAAATGCCATAAGAGAGTGCGATAATCTGATCAACTAAAATGCAAAAAAATTGCCTCCACATAAAAAATTTTGCTTCATGACCTACAGAACGTTAGAAAATGCCAGTTAACTAAGCGCTGTTTTAAGCAGACCCCCAACATACAAAAAATCGCACCGCATGAAGATTTCAGCATTCAAAATATGTCAATTTAAATTTTATGAAATATTAGCCTTAAATTTTCAAAAAAATTTCTTCAAAATTGTCATGCAAGAATTTGAAACCTCTTTGGAAATCTCTACCCTATACCAATTTGAGTAGTAATCTCTATCATTTTTCGGACAATTGTCAATAAAAATTCTTGCATTTTCACAAAAATTAATTTCAATTTAAAACTTATTAATGTTTGAATCATTATAATGGTAAAGGGTAGTGGGTTTAAGGCAGCTGCTGATTTTGATGAACCGATCATTTCCTTGATAAATAATCCGGCTTGATTATCTTCTAGCCTAGTAGTACTAGGGATAAAAGGAATGTTTGATCAAAACCGCGGGAGTGTATTTTTCATAATTCATATTATTTGTCTAGTACTATAATTACCACGTACTACACTCTCCGCGCTTTACGAATAACCATAGTACACCTCAAGTGTAGTACCTTGTTAACAAATTTTTGGAGCACTTAAAAGCGTAGTCATGTCTGATTTTCAATTTTGCAGGGTCATTTTTGGAAAATCTGAACCTTGAGCAATAATTCCAAAAATGCAAATTTGTAGACCTAGCCCTGATCTTGTGATATAAAAGGTGAAACTGAAATTTGGATGACTACACTAATCGTCACATAGTCGTACCAGGAGGTCACTACGCGAAATTTCAAAATCTATCTCCTCCGAGACCTTATATTGAATTTTGTTCGTTTTCATGAAATAAGCAGACTAAGATTCGTACGAAAGCGAGTAACATTTCGATGACTGAATTTTCCTAGCGGTCCAATAAACCGACGATTTTTAGCTTAACAATCTATCTCTTCCGAGGTTTAGTTTTCAAATGGAGTCATTTTGTTTTAAAGTACACCTTGTAACATGCCTAATATTCTTTTTCTTGAATATCCATTAAATGGATTCCAATTATACTAAAAGATGATTTTTCGAAAAAAAATCGAAAAAAACTGTGCTCCGACTTTTTCGAAAGAAGGTTCAAAAAAAAGACAGTAGAACACTGAACATAAAGTTGGCTTAAGGGGGTTGTTGGTGTTAATCATACATGAGTGAAAGAAAATAGTTTAAACATTTTCTAGTATCCTTTTAACAATAATTATTTCTCATAAAAAATGAATCAATATTTTGATTGATTGAGCGAGGTCGCGAAATGACGCGAGAGGACACCACGCCTCGAACACATGACTCCTGCAACATACTTCACCAACACAGCAATACTATCTAATGAACTTATTTTACGGATGAAAACCAACAGAGAATAATTTTTTCAACGAGTTTCATGGTTAAGTATGGCAAAATTTCAAACGTTTCAGGAATATTCTGTTTTATTCAATTTAAAACATAATTGACCGAGCTTAATCAGATTGTAAAGAAAATTTCTGAATTTCATTTCTACCGCCTGAAAACCAAAGGAATTTTTTTCTAATTTTATTTTCCTGGTAATTATTTGAAGACGTCGCACGGTGCTTTTTTTGGAGGTGAATAGGAAACATTAAAATTCNGAATTTTAATGTTTCCTATTCACCTCCAAAAAAAGCACCGTGCGTCGTTCTTTTCCAAATTTTTTTTGTTTTATTCAATTTAAAGCAAAACAGACCAAGAAATAACAAATTTCGATAACGGGCAGATAAGAATAAATGAGAAAAAAAATGCGGCATGCCGCACCCGTGAGCTATCCTTCACCAGAATCAAAAAAAATTACTTGCAGTTGACAGAAAAAATTCTAGTCTCCCGTTATCGACCCTTCTAGTCTAGCTGGAGAAGGGGGCTATTTTCCCCAGCAATTCCAACATTCTTCCCCAACAATCCCATTAAGGGTGTGGAATTCGCTGATTTTGACAGTTTACGAAGCTATTTTTGGATAAACTAGCAGAGCTGATACCCCAAAAACTTGTGCATGTTCAAGAAAAATTCTTCACGGTGAATTGTGATTTAACAGTAATCTGATACAATCTCACCTACGCCGACACCTACGTTTTTAAAAAGCTTCCTAAAAAATCGCTAAATATGCATTTTCTCAGTCAATTTTTCATTATAATGTTTTGTCAGGCTCCAAAGAAGCCTCACAGATAATGCATTATTGTCATTTACTCGGAATTTAGCTTTTGACGACAAAAAAAAAGTAAAATTTTTGAATTGGTCAGTTTGAGAGGCTCAGGCAAAAGCTATCTTCTTCACCAGTTTAGCAGATACAGTTTTGTCTCATACTGCATATGAAAGCACAGGCCTTGTTTGACAGAACATGAAAGAGTTTTTATAAAAAATTTTATTTGGCGTCTCTTGGGGGCAATGTCAACTTTTCATTTTTATTTTGAATTTTGACAAAATTTAGAAACCAAAAAAACATTCGACAAAATGCTTCAAAATAATTTTCTCGTAATTTCAAACACTTTTAAGGATTTTGGTGCAATTTTTAACTTGGTAGCGTCAGAAAAAAACATATTGGCGCACCTTCAATTTAAATCATAAATTAATCAAAAATTTTAGTTTTCGTTTTTCGGCCGCCAAAATAAAAATTCCGAGGAAAGAGCGCTTTTGCAATTTGTGTGAGGCTTCTCGGGAGCCTGACAAAAAAAATATTAAAAAATTGTGAATATTGAAGGAGAAAATGCATTTTGAGTGTTTTTAAGGAAGCTTCTTAAAAGCGTAAGTGTAGGCGCGGTAGAGTTCTTACTTCGCTCGTCCATCTCATCTCTATATATTTACCACACCGCGGGGAAAGGCGTGATAGGTGTGGTATGACTGTGATTCAACACGAGGCTAGTAGTTCTCAATACTAATTCACATATTTGAATTTGACCGTACTTTTCAATTCTTTGATCATCAAAGTTTGATGGGATATTACTTTTTCTGACAAAACCAGATGTTTGCCTGAACTTTATTTCAAAGATGTGTAGCTGAAATTAATTATGAATTCTTTATTATAATACTTTCGCTGAAATTTCACAGAAAATGCGGCTCGACAAATAAATGATAGTGTCACTTAAAACAGTGACTTTAGTGTTGAAAATGATATGGAGATATGTCCATTTAAAAGCTTTTTGTAGACATCTGCTGATTTGCAGATTGTAATCTGAAGGAATAACTTAATCGATTCCCACCGAGACAAGTGAGAAACTGTGAGACTGAAAATTTGAACTGACTTTAGTATTATTTTAAACAATTAATTTTATTATTACAAAAAATAATTTAATAAATTACTTTACATTTAATTTCAAAATAAATCCAAGTGATTAAATTATCCACATCTTATGATATATTGATTTATAGAAATTCTGAATATTGTTTAGCCCCCTCACACACAAACGCCATTCGGGGACGCGAGATTTTTTAAATCCTTAAAACGAGATAGAAATAATTCCACAGACTTTCNATGCATGGTTTTCCGATGAAGTACCTGAAACTAAACCTCTATTTTCTCTTGCATTTATCGAGCAAACAGAATAAAAATTTTGAAAAAATTATTGGCCTCCAATTTAAATCTATCCTTGATCTCGGGCCAGTGAAAATAATGAATATTCTATCGCATTTATTATCTCCGCAATAACCGCTCAAAGTGGCGTCCCCGAATGGCGTTTTGGGTGTGAGGGGAATTTCAATGGTTTTGGGTGTGAGGGGGTTAAAGAAATTTTGACAATTTTCGACCAGTGGTCGTTATTTTATAAAGACTGCAAATCGTCATTCTGTATTGATCTTGAAGATCATCTTTTGGTAGAACTTCCTTAATGTAAAATTTACTATGTAATAAATTATTTATTATAAAATCCAAAATAAAAAAATATTTACCAATTTAATCAGATTATTTACACACATCTAATAATATATATTGCAAAACATAGAGAATGAAATGTATATACTGTTTAATACTGTATATTATGCATATTGTATATTACAAAGTACTGGCCTCTTAATCATTTGCAGCTCTAGCCCTACCTTACCTGTAGCGCCCCTGGTGTGGTAGAGTAGAGCGGAACGTGCGAACTTAGTAGTTAACGTTATACGGATTAGCTAAGATCGTATGAGATTACTGTTAAATTACAAATCACCGCGAAGAGTTGTTGTTGAAGATTCAAAAGTTTTTGTGATATCAGCGCGGCTAGTTTATCCAAAAATATCTTCGTAAACTGTCAAAATCTGCTACACCCACACCCTTAAGTCAAGCCGATATTTTAAGGTGTGAGCGGTCAAATCTTAACAAATTATATTATTTGCCTTAATTTTGAAAAAAATTGAAGAAACGCGAAAATATTTTTTTAATGAGTTTTATCGGAAATAGATTTTGTTGACATCCCGATGCAATTTGGTGCAGTCTGATTGCTTCTCAGTCTTCAAAAAAATCTGACATGCCCCCCCCCTTAAAGAGGGTCGGTGCATTTTGACAGATACGGATATCCGCGAATATGGACTCTTTTCACTGAGTTTTTATATTCTTCTCAATATACCATCAAAGTAATGCTTCATTATCCAGGCAATTTTCGTAACTACATAATTTTCGAATTATTACTTTTAAGAAAATTCTGAGTTCGAATTAAACTTTTCAAATTCGACAAATCATAAGAAATTTTTGAAAAAAATTCCAAACATTTTCAAAAAAATTCCCTTTTTTTGGTTTAGAATTTTTTTCCATTATTTGCTTTAAATCAACGAAAAACACTCTTCAAAATGGCCACTTTAACTTTTCACATACAGTATGTGTTATTTTCTCTTGAGAATTTTAGTTTAGCACAACCTGACACCCCTCGACTGAGAATATTCACTTTCGCATCTTTCCAAAATATAAAAGGCACCGACCAATGAAAAGCGTTTGCAGTCAGTCATTCAAAAATGTGGAAATTAATAAAAAGTTATTTTTATCTCACTTTGAGTGTTCGCTTATTGGTTCAGAATTGACTAATAATGAGTCATAATTTTTTTATTCCAGGAAATATATATTTTCGTAGTTAACTGAATAAAGTCTTCAAGTGCATAAAATCCTGAAATTTTAAATCGAACCGCCTTGTTAATAATTGTGACATATCTTAAAATAAAAATAACTTTTAAACAAAGTTCCGATAAATATNTCGATTGGCCAGAGGTCAAATACAAGCGGGGCAAATAAAGCCGCCTAATTGGTCATAGTAAATAAGCTTTTTATATTTTGGGAAAATGCACTCGTTCGAAAATCATTGGCTGCACCATGGCGAGGTTTTCCGAGGCCTTCTGAGGGGTCAGGTTGTGCCAAACTAAAATTCTCAAGAGAAAATAACACATACTGTAGTAGGTGACCACATATTTTTTTTATGCTATTTGAAAAATCATATGACACTTTTTGGGATTTTTGGTCGAAACTATTTGGAAATATTTCGAAAATTTTACTCATTTCTGGTTCAAAATTTTTAACACTTATTTTTCCGGAATCATAAGGTAAAAATATGAAGAATGGCTACTTTAACGTAATTCAAATATGTCCTCGTTTTGTTCATTCGCTTTGTTCATACTCTTAATCATAATTTTTTTAATGAAAATTTGGTTTGGGAGAAATCCATCGAAGCCCTTTTTTATCAAGAATTGAAATAAAAATTATCACCGAGACTTGCTCAATTGGTGAGCCGAACTTTCGACCATTTTAAATTTATTTCATTTAAGGGTATCCCTGCTCCTAATTTGACATATTCTCGATAAAATATTAGCCGAACAGGGCCTCGAAGATATAATTCAGATTAGCCAGTTTGTAGAACTAGCCTTCAACTTGCGAAAAAAATTTGCCAAAACTTTTTTGTATGACCACACTCCTTCACACATAAGCGGCACAAGAGCCACCTAAGCCAAAACGGAAATTCCTACTCCTCTGAGGTTATATTTTGAAATNAAACAAAAAATATGAATTTTTCAAGGTCACGTGAAAAAATTTCCGAAAAAAAATGTGCTTCGATTTTTTCGAAAGTAGGCTCAAAAGAAAGCTGAGGAAACACTGAAGAGAAAGTTGGCTTACGTCAACCCGATATTTTGAAGTTTTAGTGGTCAAATTGACACAAACGTTATTTTTGAACATAATTTTGAGAAAAATACTTAGAAAAAAATCGAAAAAAACGCAAAATTTTCGAAAAATTTTTTGTTGTCATTTGGGTTGTTTTATGCGTTCAAAACATAAACAATTGATTTGGTGAATTTTTATGACATAATAACTGCAGAAAATGTAGGAGCAGGGATACCCTTAACTCACGAAAAAATTTTTTTTTCGATGTGCTAAAGAATTTTTTTTCGTCTTTTTCTCAAAAATTTAAATTTTCGATTTTGACTTTAGAATCGTATGAATTGAAAATAAATTAATTTTCGATCGTTGACAAGACCGTTTTTAAAGGTCCTAATTAATAAAAAAACTTTTGGTGTGATTAAGACACCTTTGATAGCAAACGCGCGTTTTTGAGTGTTTTTTCGGAAGATGATTTATAAAGTAAAATTAATCAATCTGAAAAATTCAAATTATACAAAGTGAGCTGAAAATGTTTTTATCCGAAAATTCTTAAGTGGCAAAAAGCTTCTCATCCAGAGAAAAAAATCGAAACGTGCAAATCTATCAAAATGCACCGCCCCCCTTAAGTTTCTGTCCTGAAATTGACTTAGAAATTTTTGAAAATGTCCCGTTTTTTAACATCAGCATTTTTCGATATTATCGAATATTAAATATTTTCGATATTTTATATTTTGCCGATCATTAAGCTTAATAATGCTTGAATAATAATAATTAAGATAATTCTTAAATTTATTAGAATATTCCAAGCCAAAAGATTGGCAATTCCAAAATTGATTAAATGTTGAAAATTAACCAAAGAAATCCATATAATACCATTTGTAGTAATAAAATATTTGATTCAACAGCACTGCATAATTCGTAAGTGAAAGCTCTCAAACAAAAGGTGGCAGTAAAATGCATAAGTTTTATTGCATAGTACTTGTCCATATTAGATAAACTTGTTAATTTTTGAAAATTAGATCACAAGTGTTTCTCACTTAATAATTTGTTCACTAAAACAATTTATACTTTTAAGTTTAAGGGGGTGGGTGTCGCTTTTTGGTACCTTTCAAGCACGCCTCAGATCAAATATAGCGCAGTTGTAAAAAATCTGAGGATACTCGTTTGTAGATCTAGCCTTCGTCTAACGATTACACATCTCAAAGTCAACCTTGTTACATCACACCACCAGGTGGTGAGTCTATTCTAGAGCACTAAACGTTTTTTTTTAAATCTATCTTCTTTTAAACCCCACATACAAAGCGTCTCAAAATTTACACAAAGTAGCGAATAAATGAGAACAAAAAAGTGATGAGAAGGAATTTTTCGATTTTTGACTTTTTTTCTTCTAGAATCTCACTTAAACGCCGATTTTGCCAGTTTTTCGACTTCAAACTCTATCTTCTTTTAGACGAATGTTTAGAATAAAGCCATTTTTTCGACTAAGGTAGATAAATATAATGCGGTAAAAGTGATGAGAAGGAATTTTTGAATAAAATTCTAGAATTCTAGAAAATTGATTTAAAGTCAACCGGAAATGAAAAGTCCGAAAAAAAAGTTCGTCTGATCGGAACAAAAGTACCACCAAATTGAAGCTGAGAGTTAACTGATCAAAAAATCTGCTTACAGCTAATCCAAATTTTGAACCAATCAGCGTCAAATTCGATAATTGGGTTTAACATTTTTGCTTAAAAATAATTGAAATTTCTAGAATTCGATTAAGACATTTCTGATAATTTTAATGTCATGCATCGTTTTAAGCGGGTCATATTCACTAATAAAAAATGTTCATATCATGGTAGAATAGCAATTTTATGCGGGTTATTGCAAAAAAATATTCGAATTTGAAAATTCTAGATTTTGTTCTAGATTGTTTTGAAAAAAATGATTGCCACCACGAGATTCCTTGGGTCACCTTTAGTCATAACCGATATTAATTTATCATAAATTAATTCTATAAAGGGCTTAAAAAAAACCGACACCCACCCCCTTAAGGTGGTAATCGACGCGTTTTACTTTTTTCAAGACTCACTCACCATGCAAGTACAGGATCCATCTTTTTAAACCCCGAATTTCTAGCCAATTTGTCCTTAATTTTAATTTTTAACTCCTTTTAAAATAACACGAGAACAAATATGAAAATTATGAGGAATCTTGTTTTTATGAAACTCAAAATATCGAAAAAAAAATTTAAAAGTTATCTTCCGTAAAAATTGAACGGCCATTTAATTCAAATTGAGTTATCAGCTGATTAGAAATATTTCTCACATTCTCAACTTCTCAAACGTTCCGACACCTACTATGATTTGACAATTTTTGTCAGGACGTTTAAGAAACCGTCAAGACGTTTGAGAAACTGTCAAGATGTTTGTCAATATACTTTTTTTGATAATTTTACCTTAAAAACTACTTCATTTTAGCTTTTTATTCAACTTAAATGAGGAAATAAAACTGTGATTTTTAATTGATGGTCTTTCAAGATTTTAGCAAAAATAAGAACAAAATTCTTGAGCAACATTGAAACATTTAATTTTGACATTAAATTGATAAGTTTCGGTGAGAAATCCCGGTGATATTTGTTCTATATCGATCATGGTGGCCGAGTAACTTACATCTCTTATTTCATATTCTATTAAATGGCCTATCCTTATATCCTTCAAAATATGTAAGGTGACAGTCTTTTGATAACTTAATACTATAAGAAATTTCCATCTTACGGTTTTTCATAGTTTTTGTGCACTGTATTGAAATTTTTTCTAAAAAACGTGAATTTAGGAGTATTTAAAACTTAAATTTATTGTTGTCCTCATATCGCCGATAGTGCCAATATCGCCAATTTTTTTGGAAAAAACTGTCGACGATATTGGGCCTCCTCTAGACGGGAGAATCTGTATAAAACCACCCTAGTCATAAATAGGTTTATATTTCGACCTTTTGAAACGACTCACCCGGTTAAGTTCTTCGACAGCCTGAAAACTTAGTATAAATCTCAAATGTTCTAAAAAAATGGTCCGATTCGGACAAATTTTTCTCAATCGTTTTAAATATGTGTGGTCAGTTTAAGATATCTAAGAACTAAATGATATGAGTCGTTTCCGAAGACCAAAATGTGTACGGTTTTGAGTCCACACTGTGAACACACTATTTACTACTGCTAAGCTCTTTGGTTGGGAACAAAATGATTCTATAACGCCTACGGGGACTTTTTGAACATAGAATTATTGATTTATAACCAGGGTTGTAAAAGGGATCATCCCCGGCCGGATAAGATATTCCCATCCCAATTTTTGCCTATCTTTTGCTTAAACCAACGTAAAAATGGGATGTTAAACCCCCGCAAAAGTCGTCCCTTTTTAAACCCTGTTTATATCATATTAATCTATTGTGAACACAAAATATAGCTGTTTCTTCATAACAAAAGTTAATTGTATTTAAAAAACATAGTTATATCTTCATGAAAAAATTGAAAAGTGTCATGACGTTCGGAGAAATTATATCATTTCAAATTTTTTGTCAGGACGTTTGAGAAACTGTCAGGACGTTTGAGCAACCGTCAGAACGTTTGTTGTAAGGACGTTTTAGAAGGTGTCGTAGTTGTAGAAAATTCAAGAAGGGTTTTTGTGGGTGTACTCTTTTACCCGGATGCAAAAACTGCAAAATGCAAATCAAAGGTAAATATGGTGGATATTCCGGTAAAAACTATTCAGACGGATTTCCGGCATCATGCAAAACGGGCAAGAAATTCATTAAAAGTAAATTGAAATTGTTAGGAACCAAAAGTTGGTTAACACACTCGAATGGTGAGAGAGCCCCGGCTTGTTTATTCCCTCTTTTCAGTCATTACGAACCTTAGACTTCCATCTAAGTATGGCTTATATATTATAAAAGTTATATTTCATGGATGAAACATTTTGTTCGAAGATATGAATTCCATAATCTCGTACCCACCACTTAAATTCCATCGGTTTGGTATAGTCAGTTTCTATTGCGGTTTGTATCTTTCCATCACTTATATCCCCTATTCACACTTTTGTTGATATCCCGGCCCTGATTAGGAAACGTAGTGTGATTTTAAGTAGTAGGGCTGGGATATTAACAAAAGTATAAATAAGGGATATGAGCTGGAGAAATGTAATGGTCGATAAGTGAGGCAAGATCACAGTAAGCCAAAAACACGGTTGGTTTTTTTCGAAGATTTTGAAGAAGTCTGAGTCAAAATTTTTTGATCGTCCAGTCGGAAGGAACTTGAGTTAACAAACGACTTGAAAGTTTTTCACTTTATTCTGTTCAGTGAAACATGTTGGAAAATCAGGATATAATAAAGGGATATGTGGGTTAACAGATATATTTTTGACATTTAAACAAACTTACGTGAATAAGACAAAATTCCTATAATCTTTGAGTTCGAATCAAAGTTTTCGAATTCGGCAAATTAACAAAAAAATATTTTGAAAATTTTTCAAAAAAGGCATATTTTTGTTCAAATTTTTTTTACATTATTTGTTTTAAATAAACGAAGAAAAAACTTTAAAATAAGCACTTTCAATTTTCGTTTACATATTTTCTATGTGCTATTTGGAAAATCATCTGACATTTCTTTTGGATTTTGACGTGGAAATCGTATAAAATGAAACTGAATGCATTCGAGCCGGTGGTCGATAGCGTATTTAAAGGCTTTTAAGTAATTTATAAATATAATAAATTTTACTGTTATT
The DNA here is from genome assembly GCA_004367855.1 of Oikopleura vanhoeffeni. Classification (NCBI taxonomy): domain Eukaryota; kingdom Metazoa; phylum Chordata; class Appendicularia; order Copelata; family Oikopleuridae; genus Oikopleura; species Oikopleura vanhoeffeni. The sequence goes on along the minus strand of SCLH01000574.1, from coordinate 208,983 downwards.
TAGACACCATCGAAGCAAACGCGTTTTCATTCGAAAATTTTGAAGTGCAAAAAATTTTCAAATCAAGAGAAAAAAATCGAAAAAAGTTCAAATCTGTCAAAATGCCTCGAGGCCCTAAAGAGAGTGGGTGACACCCACCGGTTTTTGTTGATTAAGTAAATATACTAAGGTAGGAATGGCAAAAATCGACCATTTCCGATTTTATTAATTTTCGGATCATTTTCAGGACTTGGGCTGAAACTGATTCAAAAAATCATGAAGCGTTTTCAAAATTGAATTTTTCTAAAAATTGAGAATAATTATTTTGACTCTGACTATAAAAATGTGGGTATATTACAACATACTGCATTTTTAAGCACATGAGAATTCGCTAAAGGGTCAAGTTTTCATTTCCGTCCTAATTTTCACCGATGAGCTTTTTTTAATGTAGAGACCGACTTCAACAAAGCATGAAAACTTTATGATTATGGAACAACCGAAACGTCAAATAAATACATTTTTAAAAATGACTTATTAATTAAGATCATATCTGTTGCGACAAACGGTATCTCTTTCACCAGTTTAGGAGATACAGTTTCGGCTCAAACTACATCTGAAAGCACAAGACTTGTTTGACAATGCATCAGAGAGGTTTTTTTGAAATTTTGATTGAGCGTCAAGTTCTGAAATTAAAAATGGCTCAAAGGCCCCGGATAGTTTTTATTTCAGTCATTTTTCATTATAAGCCTACATTTTTGAAATGCTCAGTTATGAGGGCTCAGTCAAAAGGTATCTCCTCCACCAGTTAAGG
>SCLH01000574.1:149556-166628 GCA_004367855.1 Oikopleura vanhoeffeni | reverse complement strand
ATCAGAGCGAACCCCCGTAGAAGAAAACAACACCTGTCTCTTCATTCCACATTCCATTCACCTAATTATTATAGTAGAAAAAATATATATATTTCTTGCGTTATTTCTGTGATTCCCATACTAAAGATACCGTCACGAGTACTATACTAATAAGTAAGGGGTCTTGCTATATTCGGACCAAAACGTTTGAAATATTTGATCTGTGCCTTTGAATTTTTTCGACATGAGCATTTTGAAAACGCCAGGAGGGTCCATATTTGAGCAAATGACTTCAGAATCATCTAACAAATCGCCGGTTTCTCGGAATACTTTAAATTTAAACTGAGCTTCAGCAACATTTTTCCATAGTTCTTAAAAAGATTTTTAGTTTGTATTTTTAAAGGTGTTTTATTTACCATGAGGTCGATCCCCTTCGCCTTCAGTTATGACACTTTTATCCATATTTCTAAATACAAAATAATTTGAGTGGATTATTCTTCTGAAAATAAAAGTTAACAAAAAAATCAGATTTATGAATATATAAAAAAAGAAATACTGTATCCGGGATGTTTAATCCGTCTCAAGTAGGAGATCCCGAGGCTATGATAAAACTCTTCACAGTGATCTTATGATCATAAACAACTTTGACATATTCGAAATTTTCCTTTATCTTAGGTAGCTTTTTTTAGCTCTGCCCCAATGCAATTATTAAACAGAGCAAGATATTCCCAAACTAATTTCTGCATCCAACAGCCAAAAACAATTCAATTTATTGGTTAACCAAATTTTTTTAATTTTTGAAATCAACCGGTAAAATTTTAGAATGCCGATTGTGAGAAAACTGCACGTAGCTTAAATTTAATATTAAGGCCTCTACTGTAGTACAAGTTTTTGTGCCAAATTTTTTTGGTAATTTGGCGCCTCTTGGGGAGTCAAATAACAGTTCGATCATCTTTTAAGCCAGCAAAATTGATGACCTGAAAATATACTTACTTTAAGAGAAAATGTTTGGCAATAAAATTTTCGCCATATGACACCTCTAGAGGGGTCAAATTACAGATTTTACGTTTTCTTCTAAAAATTTTTTGTGGTCGAAATATCGAATTTTAGCTATGTACAGTTTTTTAGAATTGTCATTTTAAATTTTAACCGGTTGATTTCCGGACTTCTAGTAAACAATCAAATAATTTTGGTCATTTTTCTTGGCTGTTGGATGCAGAAATCTGTTTCGGAATATCTTGCTGTGCTAAAAAATGGCATGTGGGTAAAGCTACCTTACGGAGTACGTCTGAAGTTATTTTAAATCACTTGATTATTTTCGGTTTTATGAACATTATCAAAATGCCCTAAATATAAAAAAACTCTGGTGAAAAGCTTTTTTAGCTTACTTCCATGTTTTGTTTAAAAAAGCTTTCCAGCTGAATTTTAAAATTTATGCGTCCTAACTAAGCCTGTATTTATTGTGTGGATATTGCACTATGACTTTAAGCGGACAGGTAAAGGATTAGCCCTAAGATGACATATATTTGAATATCCTTTAATTTGCCTGTCCGGTTAAAAGTCATATTGCCATACATTTGGGTCCTTGCCTGTCTGTTTAGAGTGATATTGCAGTACCTGCGAAAAAAACTGAACGTTTGATTACTACAGTGCGTTTTTATTTTGATTGTTAACTTTAAGTCATCAAACTTCTTAACTTTCAAAAAAATAAATTTTGGGCAAGAATTGTTCTTTGGATTATCACAGCGAGTTACAGGTGTAAAAACAGTGTTAAAACATATGTTATTCGGGATATTTTTCACCCTTGAAATATGACCCCCATATGAAACACGATTCAAAAGTTAGAAGGTAACCTTTTGAAAGGGGTTAAATACAAAGCCAATGCTGACCAAAAAAAATTCGTGATGGTGAAGGTTTTTCATCTGACAAACTAACTGATAAACTATCAAATGATAAAGGGGGTGAAGGTGAGGGTGGTTATTATTATTTTTTATTTATTTTTCTGTGTTTTGTCTTCATTTTCAGGATACCATAATTGAGGTCGAGTTTGCTTGATCACTCCAGTCGAACTTGACGTAGAAAGGTTATCTCCATCAGCTTCAGATTTCACAGAACCATTGGCAAGTTCTGAAATGTATAAATTTAAAAATAATAATTTTTTCTTTAAAACAAAGTTCTAAATATGGGACCCATTTGGGGTCATGTTAACCATGATTTGATAGAAAATTACAAATGTAATTGCGAATTCGAATCTGCTAAAATATTACCTAAAAATTTAATATGACCCAAGAATCACCAAGCCGAGGTTAAAGCTAGCTGGGTACTCGAATTGTATAAAAGTTTCCAAAGTTAAAAAATAAATCGTTTTTAGCGTAAATCAATATCAGGGGAAACCGAAATGACTTCTAATAGTTTCAAAAATGACCACAAGTGCTGCTAGAGAGCATAACCTTTAAATTTTGAGCACTTTTTCAGTGATTATCTTTGAGACAAATTTCGAAATATGACCCCATTTGGAATAAAATTACAAAATGACTCATTTGGGGTCATGTTAACAAGAATATTACAGTAGTATGACTTTAAACGGACATGTAGAAACTGTAACCCTGTCAGTTTCAGGGTATCCCTGCGCCTAATTTGACATATTCTCGATAAAATATTAGCCAAACAGAGCTTCGAGGATATAATTCAGATTAGCCAGTTTGTAGAACTAGCCTTCATCTTGCGTAACACATGTCTTGGCAAACTTTTCTCCTTCAGAGCTGTCCGCTTAAAGTCTTTGGCAGCAATTTTAACCTCCATTTTAGCTATGAAAATTAGATAAAAAAAACTTTTTTTTTGCAAATCAACGTAATTTTCTAACATTTTTGGAGAATTTAAAATATTTACAATTGAATATTGTCAATTGCTACTCGCCTTTAAACGGACAGCCCCACATGTGTATGTACAAATGTATTTAATTAATTTGATGAGAATTTTCACATGTGGGGCTGTCCGTTTAAAGTCGGGTAGCGAAAATTTTGGGTCTGACACTGTCTGTCCGTTTAAAGTCACACTACTGTACTTAAAAATGTTATATGACCCAAGAATCACCAAGCCGATTAATGCTGAACCGGTCGACTTAAGGGTGTGGGTGTCGCTGATTTGGACCTTTTACTAAGGTAGTTTTTTTTAGACGCGACAGATTTGACTTTTTACCACTTTGTCATTATGAAAAATCGTAAGAAGACTTAATTTTTGGAATTTTATTTTTGAGCCATTAGTCTTAGAATTTTTTCTAGTTTCGTATGATACCCATATTGGGTCATTTTCGGTCATTTGAAAATCTCGAATTTTTAAAAATTAAAATAAAAAATTTTGGCCTAAGCTTTTTTAGTTTCCAGTTGAATGCAAAAAAACGTTTTGTGATATCTAATACGGTTCGTCTGTGGTGAAAAGTCAAATCTGTCGTGTCTAAAAAAAACTACCTAAGGTGTTTTTCGATAAACTGACAGAGCTGATATTCCAAAAATCTTTTTAATCTTAAAGAATAACTCTTCGCAATCATTTTGAATATAACATTAATTAGATACAATCCCACCTACGCTTTTAATAAGCCTCCTAAAAAAACAATCAGAACGTATCTTCTCCTTCAATTTTCATCATTTTTTATTATTTTTTTGTGTCAGGCTCCAGAAAACAACACAAATAATGCACTAGCGCCCGTTTCTCAAAAATTTGCTTTAGGCGGGCAAAAAAGCAAAAACAAATTTTTTTCAAAATGCGATAATTTTTTTTTATTGGCGAGACGGAGTTTAAGATAGCATGAAAACTCTTGAAAGTGCTCTAATTTAGAGGACTTGTCAGTGTTTTAATTATTTGAGAGTATTTTTATCAACTTTAATTTTTGAAGAGCCTTCATTTTGTTAAAATTTAGGCTAAAAATGAAAACTTGACATGGCCCCCAAGGAACGCCAAATAAAAATTTCAAAAAAAATCTCTAGCGAATTGTCAAACAAGTCTCGTACTTTCATATGCAGTATGAGCCAAAACTGCAGCTCCTAAACTGGTGGAGGAGATACTTGTGTACTGAGCCTCCGAAACTGAGCTTTTCAAAAATTTTAATTTATGTTTTTTCGTGTTTTTGTCCGCCCAAAGCAAATTTCCGATAAACGGGCGCTAGAGAATTATTTGTGTTGCTTCTCTGGAGCCTGTCACAAAAAAATAATAAAAATTGAAGGAGAAGATACCGTATCTTAGATACGTTCTGAGTGTTTTTTTAGAAGGCTTATGAAAAGCGTAGGTGTGGGCGTAGATGGAATTGTATCAGATTACTGTAAAATTTAAAATGATCGCGAAGAGTTTATCTCCAAGATCAAAATGATTTTGGGATATTCGCTCTGTCAGTTTATCGAAAAACACCTTTGTGAAAGGTACAAATCAGCGACACCCACATCCTTAAGGGGTTGGTCATGTCTGATTTTTATGAAGACTTAGAGGCAATCAGAGTGCACCAGATTGCTTCGGGGGATTTTTTTCAAAGATTTTTTTTTCGGAATTTAGTCAAAAAATATTGTTTGTTAAGATTTGACAACTAAAACTTCTAAATATCGGCTTGACATAAGCCAACTTTATGTTCAGTGTTCTACTGGACACTTTTTACGTTTTTTAATCACACTGCCAGTTCTTTCGCACTTTGTATCGTCCAAATTCAACTACACTTTTAGACATGGAGTTTTGGGTTTGGTTGGAGACTCGCCTTATCGCTTTGGACCTCGTCACACTTGGTCTCCAAAAATTTTGAACCGAATCTAACAATTTCAAACTTTATTCTATTCAAACTGGAATTTACCACTTTTTTATAAAATCATTATCAGAGCATTATATCTTTTATTCTATTACGCTTATTTTTCGTTTTGGTTTTACTAACAATCAAATATTCCTGCTTTTGCAACGTGCCTATGTTTTGGGGATATCGGTGCAGAGATTTTCTTATTCCCTCTTTTGATTGGACGCACAAATGATCATTTTTTGGGCCCCTTTATTTCACAAAATTAATTACACATTTCGTATTTATGCAAGTCAGTTGAATCTGATTTCGAAACAAAAATTGATCTTCGCAATATTCGCAGTTATTTCTGTTTACTTCAATATTATCTGATATGTTGGAAATGAATAAACCTATAAAAATATGATAGTTTTCATGAAACTTCCAACGAATAATTGGAAAATTTTGGCCGCGGTGTGAATAAGTAAATCGTTAACAAAAAGGACCAAAATAGAGCGTATAGACATGAAAAAACCGGCGATACCAATCTTGAAGATTTTGTGCATAAAACGAACAAAAAATTCAATTTTTTTTCAAAATTTCCTCAAAATGTGAGTTTGCCGAATTACCTAAAAGTGACCTTATATTGGTAATACAATTTGGTATCAATAAAACTTTAGCAATTCTGAAAAAAATGAGCAGAAACTATAAATTCTAAAATTTGAAATCTTTTATTTTATGCTAATTTTACTCTAGGTAATCTTTTTAGACGCGAATAGATTTGAACTACAGTGTTACCTTACGATCTCGCAAAAATTTTGGCCCAAGCTTTTTGAGTTTCAGTTAATGCAAAAAAACGTTTTGGTGATAATCTCATACGTTTTTCGTCTTAGGTAACACAGGTCAAATCTGTTCGCGTCTAAAAAAATGGGCACCTAAAAAAAATAAAATTAGGGGGTTGGTGTGTAATTGGGTTACCTTTCAATCAGCCTCAAATAATTCTAGGGCAAAAAAAAAAGTTTTTGGGAAAATCTGAGGATACTCGTTTGTTAGTCCATCCTTCGTCCTAACGATTACACATCCTCAAACTCAAAATTGTTACTCACACCACCAGGTGCTGAGTCAATTCTAGAACACCCCAACGTTTTTTCAGTTATCTTTTATTAGGCCCCACATACAAAGCATCTGAAAATTTACACAGAGTACGGGATGAGTAAGGTTACTAATATGTTTGGCCCATTTTTTTGATAATTCGCTCTTGTATTTTCTAGAATCACTTCTTTGAACGGCCGATTTAACAATTTTTTGTCTCAAACTGATTTACTTGCTCTGACGGTTGTTCAGCAATAGACCGTTTTTCGACTAAGGTAGATAAATATAGTGTCGTCCAATATGTTTGGTGTCGATTTTTGATTTTCATCTCATAGAATTCTAGAAACTTGACTATAAAGTAAACGGAAATGACAAGTCGACAAAAAGGTCGTCGGATCGAAACAAAAGTACCACCAAATTGAAGCTGAGAGTTCACTGCATCAAAAAATCTGCTTACTGCTAATCAAAATTTCGAACCAATCAGCGTCCAATTCGTAATTAGTTTTAACATTTTTGCTTTAAAATAATATAAAATTTTAGAATTCGATTAGACATTTTTTGACAATTTTTACATGTCATGCATTGTTTTAGGCGGGTCATTATTCACGCAATTCAAAAATGTTCATACTACATGTAGAATCACCGGTTTTATGTTGGTTTAAAAGCTAAAAAATATTCGAATTTTGAAAAAATAATTGCTTCTTGTGATTCTTTGGTCAACTTTAGTCGTAACCGATATTAATATATCATAAATTTTATTCTATAAAGGCCTCAAAATTACGACAACCTACCCCCCTTAAAACTAAAGCTAATAATTCTCTGTGAAATTTCTCTGTTGAGTGAAATTCTCCATTTTATAGACCCGGGATCGTATTCGATATGTTCCGTTATTCGTTTTTTACAAGTCGTGGATCTGATTTCGAACAAAAAAATTATCTTTCGCAATATTCCGCAGTTATTTTCTGTTTACTTCAATATTATCTGGATATATTGGAAAATGATTAAACCTATAAAATGTTTTAGAAAAAAATTCTAGAACTATGACAGACTCTTCGAATCGGAAAGTTCGGCTGTGAAGTTCGGAAAGCGAAAAAAAAGATGAACCGCAATGTCAATGGATTTGAAGGTTTCCTATCAAGTAGTTTTTTCAAATTTCAACCATAAAAAAGCATTAGAGACAAATGAGCCATTGAGACAAATGAAAAAATAGTTCTTGATAATTTTGTAAAATACCCCAAGAGGTGGCTTCTTTGGGGTATAAATCGCACTACAATTGGCCACCATTTTACTCGTTGATTTTGCCCCTTTTCAAATTCCGGCTTCCAAAAGGGATGGGTTTATTCCCTACTTATAGCAAAGATAGGGAGTACTTACGCCCACGCCAAAAATTTCCCTTCTTTTTGCTACGCAGAGGGATAAAAGCCATCCCTTTTGGAAGCCTGGGCTTAATTTATACCTAATGCCTATACGGAAATTTCTGTTTGGGGTCCATATTACATAATATGAGGTTATTTTTGAATTTCTTAAATCAGCACAAAATTCTCTCTCATTTGATGTAATATGACCCGTTTCGAGTCCCGTTGTTAATTGTGACGTTGAGCCTATCGATTAGTTGTGAAGAGTCAAAAAAATAACTATATTTTTAATGAAATACTCGGTTTTTAGTCAATACGATTTTTGACCCCAGAATCTAAATTTAATATTCTGAGGCCTAACATTCAAAATGCAATTAATGTTTTGAGACATGAAATCATGAATCACTTATTTGAAACTTCTTGGTGTCCATTTTACACATTCTTAAAAAAGGTTTTGAACTCAAGAATATCATCTCACGTTGTTTATCAAATGCAAAAAAGTAAATTTTTACAAAAAATGATGAATAATTTTTCAGGATGTTGCATTTGTGAATTTCTGATGCTACAGATGTAGATTCCGCTTGTTGTATTGATGGATGATTGAATCTTGCCGTTCATAAGCTGTGTTACGGGATCAAAAGGATATCCCAGATGGAGATTGGTTTTGTAATAATTGGTAATAAAATTAATCTCTTATTGGCATATTTTTACTACAATTATTATGTCTTGACCTCCACCTGGCGCACCAGTTTTTCGATAACCAGTTCTTAAAATTGATTTAATTTTCTTGAAATTATTGTTGAATACGAAATATTGACCATCGTGTTTGCGGAGTATGAGGGTTTGAAATTAATATGAGAGTCGAAAATGGAGGGTAGTGCCCGCAAAAAAAGGTCCTGAAATTTTTTCATAAATAATCTAAACTTTACAAGATTTGGTGGTGGTCCGTCGCCAGTCATGCGACAATAAGTTCTCTCTTAGTTGGTCTCACATGTGGGTTAATTTGGATGATTTCAGCAAGGATTTTTAACGTTTATACTCCGATTCAAATGAAAGCTCCACCTAAAACGATATCTATGATTTTTTCGGGCCATTTTTTATTTCATTTTAAAAACATGATATCCTCTTAAAACTTCTGTAAATAATTTATCGAGAACAACAAACACTCAGATAACATAGAGGGAAGGAGACATTATTGGTCAATAATTTACAGACCGCGCGCTCATTGGGTAAAACACCCACAGCTTTTTTCTTGCTTTTCTCGAACAAAAACATGACAATACTGTAACAGTTCCAAACACAACGGCCTTGTTTGTTAAGTTTTTTTTTTGACAAATTTATTTTCTCTTCAGCTCCAATAAATATTTTTAAGTGTAAATATTGGAAAAGAAGCGCTCCGAAAGATCCACTGTGTGTCCGAAATCATGGTCCGTTAAAGTGGTGTTAGGTGATCAAGACAAAGGGCGCAATGAAAGAATTTATATAAACCACCGAAATCAAAAAGACGCTACAGGAAATGGGCAAAATAATTAACTAAGACAATTTTGTACAGGTTGATTATATTTTTTGAAAGTGTTTTCACCGCATCACTCACTTTCACCGGTATCTTTCTATAACCTGTATTTTTTTGAAATTTGGACCTCATTGTCTATAATGACTTAATTGGAGTTTAAGATTATCGATCGGAGCCTCCTGGTTCGTTTTTTTGCTAGATTTTTAGCAAAATTTCTAAATAATCCGGCTGTTTGATAACGACTTATCCGATAAACAATTCTTAGATAGTTCAAACTGAGCACAAAATATTTAGTGATAATAAATAAAAAACTATTGGTACGAATCCGGACCATTTTTTTTGGAGATTAATTTCTAGAATATTTTTAATTATTTGTTTTTGTTCAAAAAAATGTAATTTAGAAAGTTCTTAATTTGCACCATTTTTTTTTTACCTTTATTCATCTCTGGCATAGTTTGTGCCAGTTTGAGCTATCTAAAACTTAATGGTGAGAAGCTTTTCAAACGCCTATCATTAAAAAATTTTGGCTAAAAATCTAGCAAAAAAACGACCAGGGAGTCCGTAATTGACATCGGAGATAATACCTTTTCCTGACAAGTATCGTTGGAAATCGAGTAATAATCAATTTATGAAACAGAAGTTTTTGGAATCCAAAAATTTTTGTTGTAATTCAAATTAAAAAACGTTTTTTAACGAAACAAACTTAAATATACTTATTAATAATTTAATCCAAGAAAAAAATTGGGGTTATCAATCATCGATTACTGGTGACGTTAAATATAACATGTTTAGGTATAAATATATGAAAGATAATACCTAAACAACGATCTCAGTTTTCGAGATTCTTCATCTTACCCTGTTACATATGTGAGTGACGTAGTCAAACAGGGCTTATAGTTGGAGACCGTTGTTCTCTACCCTAGTGTATTATCCTCCATATCCTTTATCCACCGAAACTGACTCTGTTATTTGAAAATAGCGTTCCCAAACCGTTAACATTGGGCATTTGGAAATGACTTATCGATTCTGTTTCTTAGAGGGCTAAAAAATGACCACACAATTATTTTGCCAAAAAAATTTACCAACTAAAAATAGAAACGGACCAATTTTCAAATTTATTTCGAAAACTTTAAATAATTACAACTTTGTCATAATTTATAATTTATTTCACAATTTTTATTATTCATATTTTTTTGAAAAAATGGCTCCGATTTTGAATGATTTTTTGACTTCTCTCTAAATATTTATGGTGCTTTGAGCTATCTAAGAAACTGAATCAGATGAGTATTTTTTCAAAACCGATATATAAACCGGTTACGAAACCCCTCTCTTTTCAAATTACAGAGATAGTTTGGTGAATAAGGTGCTTTTTTGTAAATGAGCATCGGAAATTCGGCTCATAACCCGGAAACCATATTATTTATCAACAACGCGGTTTTGCACCGTGTAGCCGACAAAATTTGTTTACATTGGAAACTTTTGCTTCTTCTAGGCCACACCGTTTTTCTGAGGCAAAACATTGTCATTTTCGAAAATATTATTTTTCCATAAACTAAATCATAGAATTATTTTCTTTGACCGTTTCTGTTAATACGTTACAACATAGAGACCGTTTATATCAGCAAAGATAAAACTTTTCAATAAAAATTAGACAAAAAAAATGGCCTATGTGAGATTCGAACCTATATAACTTTCGGTTTTAAAACATCAATTACCGGTTGACTTAAAAATGTTAATTTTATCTCTTTCAAGACAAATGGGCTATATAGTGTGCGCATTATATTCATCGACAGAGTTCTATTTCAAGATATCGAAACCTCAACTGGCCAATAATAATCCGATGATATTTTCCAAATGATAAAAAAGTTGGAAATCATCGGCCGAAAATGTTTCTTTTGTACCAAATGGGTTCGTTCCGTAAAATGCAGTTTGTGGAAAACATGCGATAAGTGGGAAAGGCTTTTTTGAAAAAATAGGTTCATTCTTTTTTAATAAAGATTAGGAATCTTTTTTGAAGTAAAACTGTCAATAATTTGAAATCTTGTAAAGTGTTTTTTGATATTTTAATCTAACAAAAAGATAACTAAGTGGTTAATACATTTTTGTAGATTCACAAAAATTTTGAGGTCACCAAATTTGGTATTTATTTTTTGAATTAATAACAAATTATTGAATAATTTGGGTCAATTTGTTTTCAGAGATCACCAACGATGCCGATATTTTCTTGCCTTAAAATTTTTATAAAAAATTCGGATTCTTTCAAATTTTTTGATTCCAAAGTTACAAATTTAAAGAAAAACATACAATTACAATTGTAAAATAATTGTTGACAAAAATATGTGTTTATACAAATTTTAAAAAAAATTAAAAGTCACAAATGTGAAAAATAATTGTAAAACGGGCTATTAAAAATTCACATTTAAGAAAATACCTTTATTTCAAAAAATTTTTCTAAAAGATACGCGATTTATCACAAATTTAATTTACGGGCAACATTTAAAACATATGGTTAGTAAAGCTTTTAAGAAGAAATAAAAGGATACAATTGTATAAATAAATTTTAAAAATACGGGTTATTCAAATTAAAATAATAAAAAATGACATTTGTAAAAAAAAATTGGAAAAATATGGTTATCACAAATTTCACAACAAAGAAATATCAGCATTTCGTCCGTGAATCATGATATCCAATTATTTATTTTTTTTAAACCACTGTAGGGTTATCTTTGCAAACCCTTAAAAAATCTGTTATTGTTCGGAAATCAGTAAAAAAAACGTAGGTTATTTTAAAGAAAAAAAATCTCCATAAATATTTGTTAAAAAAAGCTATGTAAGTTTCATGTGTACTTTGTGCTCAACGGAGCAGCTCTTGTCATGACAGATAATATGCTTTAGGTAAAAATTATTAGTTAGAAAAATCAGAAAAATTGAGGGTTGCCACGAAACCCGTATAAAACAAAGGAGGTTTCAATAAAGTGTTTTTTACACTCGAAAGTGATACACGTCATGTAAGGTACAGAGTATAGAGAGCAATTTTTGCCTTTCATAAAATAAGCTGATAATGAGAAATCGGAAACGTTTGAACTTATCGAAAAATAAATATTTCATCCAATTAATATTATTTGAAAGCATGGAGATTTAATCGAGAAAATTACCGATGTATTTTGTCTGATGAGGGTTTATTTAGCATAGATTTTTCCGTTTATTATGCATATTGAAAATAACCAGGATAAAGTAACCGACGCATTTTTCCTTACCACTTTCATTTGTTATCATAAATCTTTTTGAAAAAACGCGGCTGGTCGATAAAGTATTTTTCAAAATTTGAGACTCCATGTCCAAAAAGGGACCCAAAAAAAAAACCCTAAACTTTTTTTTTTCCAAATTACAGTGAATTCCGTCTAAACAGGACGCACCATAATCAATATAAAAGTACTGTCCAGCGAAAAGTATCTTTTATTTCAGCTAAAAACAACATAGTACGAATCCGTATGTTAACATATGTATCAATATCAAGGCAATTTTTTTGAAATTCAATTTGTGGTGAAATTATTATTATTTCTTCTTCAAAGACTTAATATATCTAAAAGATTTATTTGAAATCCGATTTGCCTCTATCGTACCACTGCTTGTTGTATTAGAGTGTAGAAACTTCTAAAAATTTAATCATCATGACAATGATTTCCGATACTCATTTTAATCCTGAATTATTTTCGATGCAATATTCAAAATCGAGTTTGGAACCCTGTTACTCTCAACAGGTTAAAATTTCTAAAAATAAATATGTTAATTTAAGAGTTTCTACCTTCTTTTAACCCTACCCGTTCGTTTTTGTATTTGATTTTCATTCACATCAATAATCCACTATCATATATAGTTTATATGTCATTTGTAATTAGGCTTTGAGATCCGGAAAACAACTGTTAATTGACACTTTTTGGGGGTCAAAAACGATCGCAAGCTAAAACCATTTACGCCATTTTTTGTTTGTAATTTTAGATATTATTTTCAATATTAAATTTATATTCATAGCAATTGAAAGCGATAGGGCGACAGAATTTCGGGTGTTTGTTCAACGGAAAAACTAAAGGACATGAAAGAGAAAAAACAGCAAGAATCGCAACGGTTAAAAGCGCTCCGGGGAAAAAGATAATATAAGTCAGATTGATAGAAAGGAGAAAATTGTCACAAAAAAGGTACTAAAAATTTCTTCATAAAAGACATCAGAAAAATTGTTTTTGAACAGTTAAAAAAAAATTTAAATTGATTAAAATTTTTTTCGAAACATCTAGAAAACTTTATTTTCTCTGGAACCTGGAAATAAAGTCTGTCTTTATAAAACTATTGAATTGTAATTTTTTATCAAAAAATAATAATTATTAATTAATTTGAAATTAGTTCATGATTTAACAGATCCAGTAAAAATGACAAAATGATAAACTACGAAAGATCGATAGCTAGAGCTCTCCAAAAATGTCATTCCCGAGTCGTTCCCTGAATCTCTCTACTGTGCGCAGTCTCCCCAAATCCTGGGTTGTTACAAAAACACGACGACACCAGTTATTGATTAAATCACATGTAATAAAGAGTTGAGAAAAGCGAAAAAATACAGACGAACAGAAAAAGAACAAAAAAACGATCAAAAATTCCAAAGGAAGCCGAAAAAGGAAAAGTGAATTTTGGCTATAATAACTTGACGTTGTGGGGTCGAATTTCTGGGCTGATTGTTATTTGACACCAAAATCATAGAGTCAAATTTCAAGGTTAACCCACCCGAGGCATAGAAAAAAAATTCCCCAGAGCATTAATACCCCTTTAGGAGGGTACAATTTTGCACATCACAGCACCAAAACGGTTCATCCGATTTATAAATTCTTAATTGAACCTATTAATTTTGGAACTTAATTTTCAATATATAATTTTCAATAAATTGAAAAAAAAAAGTATTTTAAACTTTCCAAAATTTGAGTTGAAAAAGTTGGTAAGTTAGGTCCTCGCCACATCATTTCAATTTTCAAAAGTCCTCTCCAAAAAAAAGTCCTGCTCAATATGTCTAGGAATGCTTAATTTAAATTTCAAACTCCAGATGGGAGTCAAACGTTATTTTTTCGAAGTAAGACTTAAGCCGAAAATCGCCTTCCAATCAAACTCGTCCATAAATTTGAACCTTTTTTTTCAGAAAAATTTTGGGTATATTTTTCAGATCCACATTGTGAGTTTTAAAAAATGTAATTCGAAAGAGAGCTTTTTTTAAATCATTTTTTCCATCATTTTTGCTTATTTAAGTGACTTTACCCTTTCAAAAAGGCCATATGCCTCGGAGGTTAAAACATCGGATCATAAAACATTTCATTTGACAAATAAAACCCATTTAAAAATCACTTTACTTAGGAAATGATAGACCTGGAAGAAAATCAATCTGCTTGACAAAAGCAAAAATAATTGAATATTTTTTGATAAAAATTTGAAGCCGAATCAGTTTTCTATCGATAACGTTAGACGCTCCATAATTTAAGATTTCAACATTCGTCGATTTCTAAAGGTAAATCTAGAAAAAATGGGACTTCAAGGTCTGGTCTTTTCAAGACTCTCAAATTAACCGGTTTTTTAAATAGTTCGTAACTGGTACATACGACATTTTTGAATTCAGAAAGCCGTTTTATTTCGATTTCCGTTTTACCGATAATTTACCAAAAGAATAATCGCGTTTTTCTTCGGAAAAAATAAGTTAAAGAAAAAAGCCAAAATCAAAAAACAGCTCTGCAATGGCACCGATAGCTAGGCGTGTCAACCAATTCGATTTGGGCCAAATTGATATCAGATATTACCTCAGTTTGTACAGAATTTTATTGCGCCGTATTTTGATATCATATACCAGCAGGGTGCGGCCTATGTTTTACGCGTAATAGTTAGATTCCACCAAAAATTCTACGTAAAGCCTCCGCAAAAACCTACGCATTTTGAAAAAATACATTTATTCGTTCCTGGCGTGCGGCGTATATGTTATGGGCAAAGATAGAGCTTTTTTTCAAGCGTTCCTAGGCAAAAGATAGGCGTTTTAAACCAGATTTTCAGGACCAAGATTTCGTCGCGCGACAATGAAAAATACACTTTTTTAAAAGCATGTTCAGGATGCGCCATGAAATGTCGGTAATCTTCAAGGGTTTAAAAAATGTTTTCAAGTCTCGCAGACAATGTCCGGCTAGCTTGGAAAATGGCAATAGTTATTCAGATAAAATATTTAGTTTTCGGTTTCTGAGATTGATTTACTTGTGAGCATATTTTTTTTTCATAATTTTCATTGTTTCCCTTGACATTTTAACGAAATTTTCGGATAAATCTTTTTCGGAATTCATGTTTATATTAAAATTAACTTTATTTCATTTTTTTCGATAAAATTAAATTTATACATCCTAGAAGATTTGTAACCACAAAATTAACTTTAAAATCAGACCAAAAATTCTTACTCTGACCATATTTTAACGCAATTTTTTAAACTCTAAGTATTGTTCCAAATTGACCAATCAGGCCACATTTCCCAAAAGTCACGCGTTAGTTTAGAAAGTACGCGTATAGTTAGAAATTACCTTAATGTTAGTTTGGCGACAAACTTTCTAACTATACGGCCCGCACCCTGCTGCAGCAATGCTGTATGAAATTTTTTTTCAAAATTGATATTTTTCAGAAAAACAGGTAATTTGTTCAAACAATCGTATTTTTTTGATTACATGGGGGTTTTTCGGCTCCCAAAGCATAGCAAAGATTTATATATTTTATATAGCCAAGATAAACAACTTTCTGCTGTTGATGAAAAGAAGTCTCCGACGATCAGTCATGGTTGCACTATGAAAAAAAATGAAAGTTGATTTTAGAGTTTTTTTTGCTGACAACTAACAGTAAAGCATGTGTTTTTTTTTACTTTGCGAAATAAAAATTGTTATTTAGGTAATTACGGCCATTAAAATGGCAACTACGATGATTTTAATTTTAAAAGCTCTTGGCTTGAGCTATAGCCGATGTCCAAGAGTTTGACATATAATCCACCTAATTCCATTTTTTTATTGGCCGTAATTCCTCAATGAACAATTTTCATTTTGCAAGTAAAAAACCACATACTGTAGCTTGAAAATTTATATTATGGCCCAAAAATTTCAAAAATATTGTATAACTTGTTTTGAACTAATTTCACTAGTTTGAGGGTCCTAAAAAGCCGAAACTAAACCAAATGTTTTAATGTCACTCAAAGCAAAAAAAAATATTCATTTTTAATCGTCAAAATTTTTTTGTTGGTGCTTTTCAAGTGACATACAAAATAGTGCGAAATTTTATTTTCGGAAACTTCATTATTTAAATTTTTATTAATTTATTTAATTTAGCGTGATAAATCTCATTCTCAATTAATAAAACCAGTGAACCAACTTTGGGCAATGAGGCAGAAAGAAAAGCAATTAAACGAAAAGTTAGCTTCTCTCAGATTAACTCGTCAACTAATGGAAAAGCAAATCGAGATGCAGGAACATTTTATCACATATGTAATAGACGACTCTAACGGTTACACTAATGGATATCATGAAGAATCAGAAGGAGTAAGTCTCTTGTTAAAATATTTTATAGTTTAAAAAAACTTTGTTGATCCGATTTCTTCTAAATACTCCCGAATAGAGCGTTTTTACATTTTCCTCCAGTAAACCATATTTTTGATGCATATGCTGCAACTTTTGCTCAGGTAGTTTTTAAACGAACCAACCATTTTCAGCATAATAACCTGAAGGAAACTCGAGATATCGACCAAATGGTTTTATGTTTCATGTACCCAAGTAAATTTTATATACGGAAACGTTTTGTCTTTAGACTTAAGGGGGTAGTCATGTCTGATTTGCAATTTTGCAGAGTCATTTCTGGAAAATCTGAACCTTGAGCATAATTCAAAAATGTCAATTTGTAGACCTAGCCTTTATCTTGTGAAATCGAAGGTCAAAACTAGATTTTGATGACTACACCAATCGTCACATAGTCGTACAGGAGGTCACTTCGCGAAAGTTTCAAAAATCTATCTCCGAAGACCATATATCGAAATTTGTTTCAAAAGTTACATATATAATACGTGAATAAGCAGACTAAGATTCGTAGGAGAGCGATTTACATTTCGATGACTGAATTTTCCTAGCGGTCCATAAACCGACGATTTTTGGCCGTTTTTCAACGATTTTGGCTTAAAAATCTATCTCCTCCGAGGTTTATGTTTCAAAATGGGGCCAAATTTTTTTAAAGTACACCTTTAACATGCCTAAGATTCGTAGGAAGCTTTTTTCCAAAATTTCATTTCATACTGAAAATATGATTTTTCGAAAAAAATGTTGCTCCGATTTTTTTCGAAAGGTAGGCT
>SCLH01000574.1:122385-146043 GCA_004367855.1 Oikopleura vanhoeffeni | reverse complement strand
AAAAAAATGAAATAAAGTTAATTTTAAATAAACATGAATTCGAAAAAGATTTATCCGAAAATCGTTAAAATGTCAAGGAAACAATGAAAATTATGAAAAAAAATATGCTCACAGTAAATCAATCTCAGAAAACCAGAAAAACTAAATATTTTTATCTGAATAACTATTGGCCCATTTTCAAGCTAGCCGACATTGTCTGCGAGACTTGAAAACATGTTTTTAAACTCCTTGAAATACCGACACTTCATTGGTCAATCTGAACATGTTTTTAAAAAAGTGTATTTTTCATTGTCGCGCCGACTGGAGAATCTTGGTCTGAAAATCTGGTTTAAAACGCCTATCTTTTGCCTAGGAACGTTTGAAAAAAAGCCCTATTTTTTTGCGGAGGCTTACGTAGATTTTTGCGTGGAATCTAACTATACGGGTATAACTATACGCCGCACCCTGCTGTATGATATCAAAATACGCGCAATAAAATTCTGTACAAACTAGTATATACTGATAATCAATTTGGCCCAAAATCGATTGGTGGACACGCTAGCTATGTGCCACTGCAGAGCTGTTTTTTTATTTTGGCTTTTTTACTTTAAAGAAGTAAACTTATTTTTTCGAGAAAACCGATTATCTTTGGTAAATTACCGGTAAAACGGAAATCGAAATAAACGGCTCTGAATTCAAAAATGTCGTATGTACCAGTTACGAACTATTTAAAACCGGTTAATTTGAGAGTCTTGAAAAGACCAGACCTGAGTCCCATTTTTTCTAGATTTACCTTTAGAAATTCGACGAATTGTTGAAATCTTAAATATGGAGCGTCTAACGTATCGATAGAAACTGATTCGGCTTCAAATTTTTCAAACAAAATATTCATATTTTTTTTGCTTTTGTCAAGCAGATGATTTTCTTCCAGGTCTATCATTTCCTAAGTAAGTGATTTTTAAATGGGTTTATTTGTCAAATTGAAATTTTTATGATCCGATGTTTTAACCCTCCGAGGCATATGCCTTTTTGAAGGTAAAACTCACTTAAAAGCAAAAATGATGGAAAAAATGATTTAAAAAAGCTCTCTTTTCGAATACATTTTAAAACTCAACATGTGGATCTGAAAATATCACCCAAAATTTTTCTGAAAAAAAGGTTCAATTTTATGACGAGTTGATTGGAAGGCGATTTTTCGCTAAGTCTTACTTCCGAAAAAATAACGTTTGACTCCATCTGGAGTTGAAATTTTAAATTAGCATCCTAGACATATCTGGAGCAGACTTTTTTAGAGTGACTTTTGAAAATTGAATGATGTGGCGAGGACCTAACTTACCAACTTTTTTCACTCAAATTTTGAAAGTTAAAATACTTTTTTTTTCAATTTATTGAAAATTATATATTGAAATTAAGTTCCAAAATTATAGTTCAATTAGAATTTTATAAATCGGATGAACCGTTTTGGTGCTGGAGTGTGCAATTGTACCCTCCTGAAAGGGTATTATGCCTCGGGGGATTTTTTTTCTATGCCTCGGTGGGTTAACCTTGAAATTTGACTCTAATGTTTTGGTGTCAAATAACAATCAGCCCAGAAATTCGACCCCATACTCAAGTTCATTATAGCCAAAATTCACTTTTCCTTTTTCGGTTCCTTTGGCAATTTTGATCGTTTTTTGTCTTTTTCTGTTTCGTCTGTACTTTTTCGCTTCTCAACTCTTTTTCGTGATTTATCAATAACTGGTGTCGTCTGTTTTTTAACACCCGATTTGGGGACTGGAAGTAGAGGATTCAAACCACCGGGAATGATCATTTTTGAAGCTTGCTTCAATTTTCGTAGCTTTATCATTTTGTCATTTTTAACTGGATCTGTTAAAATCTGAAATAATTTCAAATTAATTAATAATTATATTTTTTGATAAAAAAATAAAATTCAATAGTTTTTATATAGACAGACTTTATTTCAGGTTTCCAGAGGAAAATAAAGTTTTCTAAATGTTTCAAAAACAAATTTTTCTGGATGTCTTATGAAGAAAATTTTTAGTACCTTTTCTTGTGACAATTTTCTCCTTCTATCATCTGACTTATCATTATCTTTTTCCCGGAGCGCTTTTAACCGTTGCGATTCTTGCTGTTTTTTCTCTTTCATGTCCTTTAGTTTTTCCGTTGAACAAAACACCCGAAATTCTGTCGCCCTATCGCTTTCAATTGCTATGAATATAAAAATTAAATATTTTGAAAATAATATCTAAAATTACAACAAAAATGGCGTAAATGGTTTTAGCTTGCGATCGGTTTTTGACCCCCAAAAAGGTCAATTTAACAGTTTTTTCCGGATCTCAAGCCAATTACAAATGACATATAAACTATATATGATAGTGATTGATGTGAATGAAAATCAATACAAAAACGAACGGGTGAGGGTTAAAAGAGGTAGAAACTCTTAAATTAACATAATTATTTTTTAGAAAATTTTAACCTGTTGAGAGTAACAGGGTTCCAAACTCGATTTTGAATATTGATCGAAAATTAATTCAGGATTAAAATGGTATCGGAAAATCATGTCATGATGATTTAATTTTAGAAGTTTCTACACTCTAATACAAAAAGGTGTACGAATAGAGGCAAATCGGATTTCAAATAAAATCTTTAGTATGATATAAAGTCTTTGAGAAAAATAACTGATAATTTCACACAAATTGAATTCAAAAAAATATGCCTTGATATGATACATACGTATCGTAATATGTTGTCTTTATATGCTGAAATAAAGTACTTTTCGCTGGACAGTACTCTTAATATTGATATGGTGCGTCCTGTTAGACGGACTCACTGTAATTTGAAAAATAAGTTTAGGTTGTCCCTTTGACATGGAGTCTCAAATTTTGAAAATACTTTATCGACCAGCGCGTTTTCAAAAAGATTTATGATAACAAATGAAACTTGTAAGAAAAATGGCGTCGGTTACTTTATCCTGGTTATTTTCAATGCATAATAAACGGAAAAATCTATGCTAAATAAACCCTCATCAGACAAAATACCATCGTAATTTTCTCGATAAAGTCTCCATGACTTTCAATAATATTAATTTGATGAAAATATTATATTTTTCGATAAGTTCAACGTTTCGATTTCTCATTATCAAGCTTATTTTATGAAAAGTCAAAATTTGCTCTATACTCTGTACCTTACATGACGTGGTATCACTTTCGAGTGTAAAAAACCTTTATTGAAAACCTCCTTTGTTTTATACGGATTTCGTGCAACCTCAATTTTCTTGATTTTTCTAACTAATAATTTTTTACCTAAAGCATTATTATCTGTCATGAGCAAGAGCTGCTTCCGTTGAGCACAAGTAACATGAAACTACATAGCTTTTTTAACAAATATTTATGGAAATTTTTTTTTCTTAAAATAACCTACGTTTTTTTACTGATTTCCGAACAATTATACAGATTTTTAATTTTGCAAGATACCTACAGTGGTTTTAAAAAAATAAATAATTGGATATCATGATTTCACGGACGAATGCTGATATTTTCTTTGTGTGAAATTTGTGATAACTCATATTTTTTCCAATTTATTTTTACAAATGTGCTTTTTTATTATTTTTAATTTGCAATAACCCGTATTTTTTAAATTTATTTATACAATTGTATCCTTTATTTCTTCTAAAAAGCTTTACTAACCCATATGTTTTAAATGTTGCCCGTAAATTAAAATTTTTGATAATCCGCATCTTTTAGTAAAAAAATTTTGAATAAAGCGTATTTTCTTAAATGTAAATTTTTAATAGCCCATTTTTTTACAATTAATTTTCACATTTGTGACTTTTATTTTTTCTTAAAATTTGTAATAACACATATTTTGTCAACATTATTTTTACAATTGTAAATTGTATTTTTTCTTTAAATTTGTAACTTTTGGAATCAAAAAATTTGAAAGAATCCGAATTTTTATAAAATTTTAAGCAAGAAAATATCGGCATTCGTTGGTGATCTCTGAAAATCAAATTTGAACCCAAATTATTCAATAATTTTTTATTAATTTCAAAAATAAATACAAATTTTGGTGACCTCAAAATTTTTGTGAATCTACAAAATGTATAAACCACTGTAGTTATCTTTTTGTTAGATAAATATCAAAAAACACTTTACAGATTTCAAAATTTATTGACAGTTTTACATCAAAAAAGATTCCTAAATCTTTATAAAAAAAATGACCTATTTTTTCAAAAAGCCTTTCCCATTTATCGCATGCTTTTCCACAACTGCATTTTACGACGAAACCCATTTTGGTACAAAAGAAACATTTTCGGCCATGATTTCCAACTTTTTTATCATTTGAAATATCATCGATTATTATGCCAGTTGAGGTTTCGATATCTTGAAATAGAACTTCGTCGATGAATAATGCGCACACTATATGAGCCCATTTGTCTTTGAAAGAGATAAAATAACATTTTTAAGTCAACCGGTAATTGATGTTTTAAACCGAAAGTTTATAGGTTCGAATCTCAATAGGCCCATTTTTTTGTCTATTTTTATTGAAAAGTTTATCTTTCTGATATAAATCGGTCTCTATGTGGTAACGTATTAACAGAAACGGTCAAAGAAAATAATTTTCTATTGATTTATTTATGGAAAAATAATATTTTCGAAAATGACAATGTTTTGCCTCAGAAAAACGGTTGGCCTAGAAGAAACAAAAAAGTTTCCAATGTAACAAATTTTGTCGGCTACACGGTGCAAAAACCCGTTTGTTGATACATAATATGGTTTCCGGGTTATGATGCCGAATTTCCGATGCTCATTTACAAAAAAGCTACCTTATTCAACCAAACTATCTCTGTAATTTGAAGATAGGGTTTCGTAACCGTTTATATATCGGTTTTTGAAAAATACTCATCTGATTCAGTTCTTAGATAGCTCAAAGCACCATAAATATTTAGAGAGAAGTCAAAAAAATCATTTGTCAAAATCGGAGCATTTTTTTCAAAAAATTATGAGATAATAAAAATTTGTGAATAAATTATAATTATACAAAGTTTGTAATTATGTAAGTTTTCGAAAATAAATTTGAAAATGGTCCGTTTCTAATTTTTAGTTGTTAAATTTTTTGCAAAATAATTGTGGTCATTTTTAGCCCTCTAAGAACAGAATCGGATAAGTCATTTCCAAATGCCCAATTGTTAACGGTTTGGGAACGCTATTTTCAAATAACAGAGTCAGTTCGGTTGGATAAAGGATATGGAGGATAATACCTAGGTAGAGACAACGGTCTCAACTATAAGCCCTGTTTTGACTACGTCACTCACATATGTTAACAGGGTAAGATGAAGAATCTCGAAAAACTGAGATCGTTGTTTAGGTATTATCTTTCATATATTTATACCTAAAACATGTATATTAACGTTCACCAGTAATCGATGATGATAACCCCAATTTTTTCTTGGATAAATTATTAATAAGTATATTTAAGTTTGTTTTCGTTAAAAACGTTCTTTTTAATTTTGAATTACAAACAAAAAATTTTTGGATTCCAAAAACTCTGTTTCATAAATTGATTATTATCTCGATTTCCAACGATACTCTGTCAGGAAAGGTATTATCTCCGATGTCAATTACGGAGCCTCCTGGTCGTTTTTTTGCTAGATTTTTAGCCAAAATTTTTTAATGATTAGGCGTTTGAAAGCGACTCATCCCATTAAGTTTTTAGATAGCTCAAACTGAGCACAACTATCCAGAGATGAATAAAGTAAAAAAAATGGTGCAAATTAGAACTTTCTAATTACAATTTTTTGAACAAAAACAAATAATAAAAAATTTCAGTAATCTCCAAAAAAATGGTCCGATTCGTACCAATAGTTTTTATTTTATTATTCACTAAATTTTTGTGCTCAGTTTGAACTATCTAAGAATGTTATCGGATAAGTCGTTATCAAACGCCGATTTATTTAAAATTTTTTGCTAAAAATCTAGCAAAAAACGACCAGGAGGCTCCGTAATCGATATCTTAAACTCCAATTAAGTCATTTAGACCAATGAGGTCAAATTTCAAAAAAATACAGGTTATAAAAGATACGTGAAAGTGAGTGATGCGTGAAACACCTTCAAAAAATATAATTCAACCTGTACAAAATTGTCTTGTTAATTATTTTGCCCATTTTCCTGTAGCGTCTTTTTGATTCGGTGGTTTATATAATTCTTTCATTGCGCCTTTGTCTTGATCACATAAAACACACTTTAACGGACATGATTTCGGATCACACAGTGGATCTTTCGAGCGCTTCTTTTTCCAATATTTACACTTAAAAATATTTATTGGAGCTGAAGAAAAAATAAATTTGTCAAAAAAAACTTAACCAAACAAGGCCGTTGTGTTTGGAAATGTTACAGTATGTCATGTTTTTGTTCGAGAAAAGCAAGAAAAAAGCTGTGGTGTTTTACCCAATGAGCGCGCGTCTGTAAATTAATTGACCAATAATGTCTCCGTTCCCTCTATGTTATCGAGGTTGTTGTTCTCGATAAATTATTTTACAGAAGTTTTGAAGAGGATATCTACTGTTTTTAAAAATTAAAAAAATGGCCCGAAAAATCATAGATAATCGTTTTAGAGTGGAGTTTCATATGAAATCGAGTATAAACTTAAAAATCCTTGCTGAAAATCATCCAAATTAACCACATTGACGACCACTAATGAGAGAACTTATTGTCTCATGACTGGGACACCACCACCAATCATTTGTAAAGTTTAGTATTATAAAAAATTTCAGACACTTTTTTTGCGGGCACTACCCCTCCATTTTCGACTCTCATATTAATTTCAAACCTCATACTCCGCAAACACGATGGTCATATTCTCGTATTCAACAATAATTTCAAGAAAATTAATCAATTTTAAGACTGTGTTTCGAAAAACTGGTGCGCAGGTGGAGGTCAAGAATAATAATTGTATAAAAAATGCCAATAAGAAATTTAATTTTACTTACAATATTACAAAACCAATCTCCATCTGGGATATCTTTGATCCCGTAACACAGCTTATGAACGGCAAGATTACAATCATCACAATACACAAGCGGATCTACATCTGTAGCATCAGAAATTTCACAAATGCAACATCCTGAAAAATTATTCATCATTTTTTTGTAAAAAATTTTACTTTTGCATTTGATGAAACAAACTGAGATTGATTTATTGAGTTCAAACTTTTTTAAGAATGTGTAAAATGACACCAAGAAGTTTCAAATAAGTGATTCATCATTTCATGTCTCAAAACATTAATTGCATTTTTGAATGTTTTGGCCTCAGAATATTAAATTTAAGATTCTGTGGTCAAAAATCGTATTGACTAAAAACCGAGTATTCATTAAAAATAATAGTATTTTTTTGGACTCTTCACAACTAATCGATAGGCTCAACGTCAAATTACAACGGGACTCGAAACGGGTCATATTACATCAAATGAGAGAATTATGGGCTGATTTAAAATCTCAAAAAATAACCTCATATTATGTAATATGACCCCAAAACAGAAATTTCCGTATAGGCATTAGGTATAATTGAAAGCAGGCTTCCAAAAGGGATGGCTTTTATCCCTCTTCATAGCAAAAGATAGGGAAATTTTTGGCGTGGGCGTAAGTACTCCCTATCTTTTGCTATGAAGAGGGATAAAACCCATCCCTTTTGGAAGCCTGAATTGAAAGGGTCAAATTACAACTTGAGTTATATTGTGGCAATTGTAGTGCGATTTAACCCCAAAGAAATCACCTCTTGGGGTCATTTTACAAATTATCAAGAACTATTTTTTCATTTGTCTCTAATGCTCATTTGTCTCTAATGCTTTTTTATGGATTTGTTTGAAATTTGAAAAAACTACTGTGATAGAAACCTTCATCCATTGACATTTGCGGTTCATCTTTTTTTTCGCTTTCCGAACTTTCACAGCCTGAACTTTCCGATTCCGAAGAGTCTGTCATAGTTCTAGATTTTTTCTAAAACATTTTTATAGGTTTAATTCATTTCCAATATATCCAGATAATATTGAAGTAAACAGGAAAATAACTGCGGAATATTGCGAAGATAATTTTTTGTTCGAAGTCAGATTCAACTGACTTGTAAAAAACGAAATAACGGACATATCGAATACGATACCCGGGTCTATAAAATGAGAATTTCACTCACAGAGAAATTTCACAGAGAATTTTACTTTAGTTTTAATTTTTTGAGGCCTTTATAGAATTAATTTATGATATATTAATATCGGTTACGACTAAAGTTGACCAAAGGAATCACATGAAGGCAATTATTTTTTTCAAAACAATCTAGAACAAAATCTGGAATTGTCAAAATTCGAATATTTTTTTAGCTTTAACCCGGATAAAACCGGTATTCTACCATGATAGTATGAACATTTTTTATTGGTGAATATGACCCACCTAAAACAATGCATGACATTAAAATTGTCAAAAATGTCTTAATCCCGAAATTCCTAGAAATTTTAATTATTTTTAAGCAAAAATGTTAAACCTAATTTAGAATTTGACGCTGATTGGTTTCGAAATTTTATTGCAGTAAGCAGATTTTTTGATCAGTGAACTCTCAGCTTTCAATTTGGTGGTACTTTTGTTTCGATCCGACGACCTTTTTTTCGAACTTTTCATTTCCGGTTTACTTATACTTGTCAAGTTTCTAGAATTCTAGGATGAAATTCAAAATCCGAGCCAAACATATTGGACGACACTATATTTATCTACCTTAGTCGAAAAAACGGTCTTATCTGAACATCCGTCTAGAGAAGTATCAGTTTGAAGACAAAATTGTAAAAATCGGCGTTCAAGAGTGATTCTAGAAAATACAAGAGCGAAAATTCAAAAAAATGGGCCAAACATATTAGTAACCTTACTCATCCCGTACTCTGTGTAAATTTTCAGATGCTTTGTATGTGGGGCCTATAAAAGTATAACTGAAAAAACGTTGGGTGTTCTAGAATTGACTCAGCACCTGGTGGTGTGATGTAACAATTTTGAGTTTGAGATGTGTAATCGTTAGACGAAGGATTGATCTACAAACGAATATCCTCAGATTTTTCACGACTGCCCTAGAATTATTTTGAGGCCTGATTGAAAGGTACCAAATTACGACACCTACCCCCCTAAGGTTATTTTTTTTAGGTGGGCCCATTTTTTTAGACGCGACAGATTTGACTGTGTTACCACAGACGAAACGTATGAGATATCACAAAACGTTTTTTTGCATTCAACTGAAAACTAAAAAAGCTTGGGCCAAAATTTTTCGAGATCGTAAAGGTAACACTGTAGTCAAATCTATCGCGTCTAAAAAGAATTACCTAGAGTAAAATCAGCATAGAATGATAAGATTTCAAAATTTTAGAATTTATATTTTCTGCCATTTTTCTCAGAGTTGTCTAAAGTTTTATTTGATACCAAATTGGTATTACCAATATAAGGTCACTTTTAGTAATTCTAAAATCTCACATTTTGGGAAATTTTGAAAAAAAATTTGAATTTTTTGTTCGTTTTTTTATGCACAAAATCATCAA
This sequence comes from Oikopleura vanhoeffeni, assembly GCA_004367855.1. NCBI lineage: Eukaryota > Metazoa > Chordata > Appendicularia > Copelata > Oikopleuridae > Oikopleura > Oikopleura vanhoeffeni. The sequence continues at coordinate 136,503 of SCLH01000574.1, read as the reverse complement.
GATTGGTATCACCGGATTTTTTCATGTCTATACGCCTCTATTTTGGTCTTTTTTGTTAACGATTTACTTTTATTCACACCGCGGCCAAAATTTCCCTAATTATTCGTTGGAAGTTTTCATGAAAAACTATCATATTTTTATAGGTTTAATTCATGTCCAACATATCCAGATAATATTGAAGTAAACAGGAAAATAACTGCGGAATATTGCGAAGATAATTTTTTCTTCGAAATCAGATTCAACTGACTTGCAAAAAACGAAATTGTAATTAATTTTGTGAAAATAAAGGGCCCAAAAAATGAATCATTTTGCGTCCAAATCAAAAGGGGAATAAAAATCATCTGCACCGATATCCCCAAAACATAGGCACGTGCAAAAGCAGGAAATTTGATTTTATAAAAACCAACAAAAATAAGCGTTAATAGAATAAAAGATATAACATGCTCTGATAATGATTTTATAAAAAAGTGGTAAAATTCAGTTTGAATAGAATAAAGTTTTGAAATTGTTAATTCAGGTTCAAAATGTTTTGGAGACCAATCTGGTGACGAGGTCCAAATGCGAAAAGCATCTCCAACCAAACCCAAAACTCCAGTCTAAAATTATTTAATTTACTACAAATTCGAAAAACTGCAAGTTGTATTAAAAAACTAAAATGTTTATCAAAATGCGGTTTCCATGGTGAAGTTATCTGGTTTTTTTTTCAATTTTAAAATTGTATAAAAAACGCAAGAAAATTTTTTTTTTCTAGTTTTTGACCAAATTTATATATATAATTTTTATAAAAAAAATTGTTGAATAATTTTTCTCTAAAACACTTAAATCAAGCGGAATTTTAAATCTTGATTTTCGATATTTCACTTTTTTGGCCTATAGCTGCTGACACCGAAACGGGATGCTAAATATAACTCCACTTACAATTTTTCAATGAAGCCGAAATAAACAATTTTTACGGCGTCTCATTTGTAACCAAAAAGTAGTTTTTAAGCAAATAAACTAAAACGTGTTTTTGGCGTTATATCATAATTGTCTAAGTGCCAGATTAACAGATAAAAATATTTGATCAATTACTTGAATCCTATCAAAATTGTATAAAAACCACAAAAAAAATATTTTTNTACGCGTTAACTATAGGCCGACCCTGCTGTATATGATATCAAAATACGCGCAATAAAATCTGTACAAACTGAGTAATATTTCTGATAATCAATTTGGCCCAAATCGATTGGTTGACCACGCTAGCTATGGACTGCAGGCTGTTTTTTGATTTTGGCTTTTTTCTTTAACTTATTTTTTCCGAGAAAAACGCGATTATCTTTGGGTAAATTATCTGGTAAAACGGAAATCGAAATAAAACGGCTTCTGAATATCAAAAATGTCGTATGTACCAGTTAACGAACTATTTAAAAACCGGTTAATTTGAGAGTCTTGAAAAAGACCAGACTGAGTCCCATTTTTTCTAGATTTACCTTTAGAAATTCGACGAATGTTGAAATCTAAATATGGAGCGTCTAACGTATCGATAGAAACTGATTCGGCTTCAAATTTTTTCAAACAAAATATTCATATTTTTTTGCTTTTGTCAGCAGATGATTTTCTTCCAGGTCTATCATTTCCTAAGTAAGTGATTTTTAAATGGGTTTATTTGTCAAATTGAAATTTTTATGATCCGATGTTTTAACCCTCGCGAGGCATATGCCTTTTTGAAGGTAAAGTCACTTAAAGCAAAAATGATGGAAAAAATGATTTAAAAAAGCTCTCTTTCGAATACATTTTAAAACTCAACATGTGGATCTGAAAATATCACCCAAAATTTTTCTGAAAAAAAGGTTCAATTTTATGACGAGTTGATTGGAAGGCGATTTTTCGCTAAGTCTTACTTCCGAAAAAATAACGTTTGACTCCATCTGGAGTTTGAAATTTTAAATTAGCATCCTAGAACATATCTGGAGCAGACTTTTTTAGAGTGACTTTTGAAAATTGAATGATGTGGCGAGGACCTAACTTACCAACTTTTTTCAACTCAAATTTTGAAAGTTAAAATACTTTTTTTTCAATTTATTGAAAATTATATATTGAAAATTAAGTTCCAAAATTATAGTTCAATTAGAATTTTATAAATCGGATGAACCGTTTTGGTGCTGGAGTGTGCAAATTGTACCCTCCTGAAAGGGTATTAATGCCTCGGGGATTTTTTTTCTATGCCTCGGTGGGTTAACCTTGAATTTGACTCTATGTTTTGGTGTCAAAAACAATCAGCCCAGAAACTTCGACCCCAAACTCAAGTTCATTATAGCCAAAATTCACTTTTCCTTTTTCGGTTCCTTTGCAATTTTGATCGTTTTTTGTCTTTTTTTTCGTCTGTACTTTTTCGCTTCTCAACTCTTTTTCTGATTTATCAATAACTGGTGTCGTCTGTTTTTTTAACACCCGATTTGGGGACTGGAAGTAGAGGATTCAAACCACCGGGATGATTCATTTTTGAGAGCTTGCTTCAATTTCGTAGCTTTTATCATTTTGTCATTTTTAACTGGATCTGTTAAATCTGAAATAATTTCAAATTAATTAATAATTATTTTTTGATAAAAAATTAAATTCAATAGTTTTTATATAGACAGACTTTATTTCAGGTTTCCAGAAGAAAATAAAGTTTTCTAGATGTTCGAAAAAAATTTTAATCAATTTAAATTTTTTTTAAATGTTTCAAACAAATTTTTCTGATGTCTTATGAAGAAAATTTTTAGTACCTTTTCTTGTGACAATTTTCTCCTTCTATCATCTGACTTATCATTATCTTTTTCCCGGAGCGCTTTTAACCGTTGCGATTCTTGCTGTTTTTTTCTCTTTCATGTCCTTTAGTTTTTCCGTTGAACAAAACACCCGAAATTCTGTCGCCCTATCGCTTTCAATTGCTATGAATATAAAATTTAATATTTTGAAAATAATTCTAAAATTACAACAAAAATGGCGTAAATGGTTTTAGCTTGCGATCGGTTTTGACCCCCAAAAAGGTCAATTTAACAGTTTTTTCCGGATCTCAAGCCAATTACAAATGACATATAAACTATATATGATAGTGATTGATGTGAATGAAAATCAATACAAAAACGAACGGGTGAGGGTTAAAAAGGTAGAAACTCTTAAATTAACATAATTATTTTTTAGAAAATTTTAACCTGTTGAGAGTAACAGGGTTCCAAACTCGATTTTGAATATTGATCGAAAATTAATTCAGGATTAAAATGGTATCGGAAAATCATGTCATGATGATTTAACTTTTAGAAGTTTCTACACTCTAATACAAAAAGGTGTACGAATAGAGGCAATCGGATTTCAAATAAAATCTTTTAGTATGATATTAAAGTCTTTGAGAAAAAATACGATAATTTCACACAAATTGAATTCAAAAAAAATATGCCTTGATATGATACATATGTTACATACGTATCGTACTATGTTGTCTTTGTATGCTGAATAAAGATACTTTTCGCTGGACAGTACTTTTAATATTGATATGGTGCGTCCTGTTAGACGGACTTCACTGTAATTTGGAAAAAAAGTTTAGGTTGTTCCCTTTGACTTGGAGTCTCAAATTTTGAAAATACTTTTATCGACCAGCGCGTTTTCAAAAGATTTATGATAACAAATGAAACGTGTAAGAAAAATGGCGTCGGTTACTTTATCCTGGTATTTTCAATGCATAATAAACGGAAAAATCTTGCTAAATAAACCCTCATCAGACAAAATACCATCGTAATTTTCTCGATCAGTCTCCATGACTTTCAAATATATTAATTTGATGAAAATATTATATTTTTCGTAAGTTCAACGTTTCGATTTCTCATTATCAAGCTTATTTTTATGAAAAGTCAAAATTTGCTCTATACTCTGTACCTTACATGACGTGGTATCACTTTCGAGTGTAAAAACCTTTATTGAAACCTCCTTTGTTTTATACGGATTTCGTGCAACCTCAATTTTCTTGAGATTTTTCTAACTAATAATTTTTTACCTAAAAGCATTATTATCTGTCAGGCAAGAGCTGCTTCCGTTGAGCACAAGTCACATGAAACTACATAAGCTTTTTTTAACAAATATTTATGGAGATTTTTCTTAAATAACCTACGTTTTTACTGATTTCCGAACAATATACAGATTTTTAATTTTGCAAGATACCTACAGTGGTTTAAAAAAATAAATAATTGGATATCATGATTTCACGGACGAATGCTGATATTTTCTTTGTGTGAAATTTGTGATACTCATATTTTTTTCCAATTTATTTTTACAAATGTCATTTTTTATTATTTTTAATTTGCAATAACCCGTATTTTTTAAAATTTATTTATACAATTGTATCCTTTATTCTTTCTAAAAAGCTTTACTACCCATATGTTTTAAATGTTGCCCGTAAATTAAAATTTGTGATAATCCGTATCTTAGTTAAAATTTTTTGAATAAAGCGTATTTTCTTAAATGTAAATTTTTATAGCCCGTTTTTTACAATTAATTTCACATTTGTGACTTTTATTTTTTCTTAAAATTTGTTAATAACACATATTTTTGTCAACATTATTTTTACAATTGTAAATTGTATTTTTTCTTTAAATTTGTAACTTTTGGAATCAAAAAATTTGAAAGAATCCGATTTTTATAAAATTTTAAGCAAGACATATCGGCATTCGTGGTGATCTCTGAAAATCAAATTTGAACCCAAATTATTCAATAATTTTTATTAATTTCAAAAATAAATACAAATTTTGGTGACCGTCAAATTTTTGTGAATCTACAAAATGTATTAACCACTGTAGTTATCTTTTTGTTAGATAAATATCAAAAAACACTTTACAGATTTCAAATTTATTGACAGTTTTACATCAAAAAAGATTCCTAAATCTTTATAAAAAAAATGACGCTATTTTTTCAAAAGCCTTTCCCATTTATCGCATGCTTTTCCACAACTGCATTTTACGACGAAACCCATTTTGGTACAAAAGAAACATTTTCGGCCCATGATTTCCAACTTTTTATCATTTGAAATATCATCGATTATTATGCCAGTTGAGGTTTCGATATCTTGAAATAGAACTTCGTCGATGAATAATGCGCACACTATATGAGCCCATTTGTCTTTGAAAGAGATAAAATAACATTTTTAAGTCAACCGGTAATTGATGTTTTAAACCGAAAGTTTATAGGTTCGAATCTCAATAGGCCCATTTTTTTGTCTATTTTTATTGAAAAGTTTTTCTTTCTGATATAAATCGGTCTCTATGTGTAACGTATTAACAGAAACGGTCAAAGAAATAATTTTCTATTGATTTATTTATGGAAAAATAATATTTTCGAAAATGACAATGTTTTGCCTCAGAAAAAACGGTTGGCCTAGAAGAAACAAAAAAGTTTCCAATGTAAACAAATTTTGTCGGCTACACGGTGCAAAAACCCGTTTGTTGATACATATATATGGTTTCCGGGTTATGATGCCGAATTTCCGATGCTCATTTACAAAAAAAGCTACCTTATTCACCAAACTATCTCTGTAATTTGAAGATAGGGTTTCGTAACCGTTTATATATCGGTTTTTGAAAAATACTCATCTGATTCAGTTCTTAGATAGCTCAAAGCACCATAAATATTTTAGAGAGAAGTCAAAAAATTCATTCAAAATCGGAGCATTTTTCAAAAAAATTATGCAGATAATAAAAATTTGTGAATAAATTATAATTATACAAAGTTTGTAATTATGTAAGTTTTCGAAAATAATTTTGAAAATGGTCCTTTTCCTATTTTTAGTTGTTAAATTTTTTGCAAAATAATTGTGGTCATTTTTAGCCTCTAAGAACAGAATCGGATAAGTCATTTCCAATGCCCATTGTTACGGTTTGGAACGCTATTTTCAAATAACAGAGTCAGTTCGGTTGGATAAAGGATATGGAGGATAATACCTAGGTAGAACAACGGTCTCAACTAAAGCCTTTTGACTACGTCACTCACATATGTTAACAGGGTAAGATGAAAATCTCGAAAAAACTGAGATCGTTTGTTTAGGTATTATCTTTCATATATTTATACCTAAACATGTATATTAACGTTCACCAGTAATCGATGATGATAACCCAATTTTTTCTTGGATTAAATATTAATAAGTATAGTTTAAGTTGTTTCGTTAAAAACGTCTTTTTATTTTGAATTACAAACAAAAATTTTTGGATTCCAAAAACTCTGTTTCATAAATTGATTATTATCTCGATTTCCAACGATACTCTGTCAGGAAAGGTATTATCTCCGATGTCAATTAACGGAGCCTCCTGGTCGTTTTTTGCTAGATTTTTAGCCAAATTTTTTAATGATTAGGCGTTTGAAAGCGACTCATCCCATTAAGTTTTTAGATAGCTCAAACTGAGCACAACTATCCAGAGATGATAAAGGAAAAAAAATGGTGCAAATTAGAACTTTCTAATATACAATTTTTTTGAACAAAACAAATAATAAACATTTCGTAATCTCCAAAAAAATGGTCCGATTCGTACCATAGTTTTTATTTTATTATTCACTAAATTTTTGGCCTCAGTTTGAACTATCTAAGAATGTTATCGGATAAGTCGTTATCAAACGCCCGATTTATTTAAATTTTTTGCTAAAAATCTAGCAAAAAACGACCAGGAGGTCCGTAATCGATATCTTAAACTCCAATTAAGTCATTTAGACCAATGAGGTCAAATTTCAAAAAAATACAGGTTATAAAGATACGTGAAAGTGAGTGATGCGGTGAAACACCTTCAAAAAATATAATTCAACCTGTACAAAATTGTCTGTTAATTATTTTGCCCATTTCCTGTAGCGTCTTTTTGATTCGGTGGTTTATATAATTCTTTCATTGCGCCTTTGTCTTGATCACATAAAACACACTTTAACGGACATGATTTCGGATCACACAGTGGATCTTTCGAGCGCTTCTTCTTTTTCCAAATATTTACACTTAAAAATATTTATTGGAGCTGAAGAAAAATAAATTTGTCAAAAAAAAACTTAACCAAACAAGGCCGTTGTGTTTGGAACTGTTACAGTATGTCATGTTTTTGTTCGAGAAAAGCAGAAAAAAGCTGTGGTGTTTTACCCAATGAGCGCGCGTCTGTAAATTAATTGACCAATAATGTCTCCGTTCCCTTATGTTATCGAGGTTTGTTGTTCTCGATAAATTTTTACAGACAGAATTTGAGAGAGGATATCTACTGTTTTTAAAAATTAAAAAATGGCCCGAAAAATCATAGATAATCGTTTTAGAGTGGAGTTTCATATGAAATCGGTATAAACTTAAAAATCCTTGCTGAAATCATCCCAATTAACCACATTGACGACCACTAATGAGAGAACTTATTGTCTCAATGACTGGGACACCACCAACCAATCATTTGTAAAGTTAGTATTATAAAAAATTTCAGACACTTTTTGCGGGCACTACCCTCCCATTTTCGACTTCATATTAATTTCCAAACTATACTCCGCAAACAGCGATGGTCATATTCTCGTATTCAACAATAATTTCAAGAAAATTAAATCAATTTTAAGACTGGTTTCGAAAAACTGGTGCGCAGGTGGAGGTCAAGCATAATAATTGTATAAAAAATGCCAATAAGAAATTTAATTTACTTACAATATTACAAAACCAATCTCCATCTGGGATATCTTTTGATCCCCGTAACACAGCTTATGAACGGCAAGATTACAATCATCACAATACACAAGCGGATCTAACATCTGTAGCATCAGAATTCACAAATGCAACATCCTGAAAAATTATCATCATTTTTGTAAAATTTTACTTGCCATTTGATGAAACAACTGAGATTGATTATTGAGTTCAAACTTTTTTAAGAATGTGTAAATGACACCAAGAAGTTTCAATAAGTGATTCATGATTTCATGTCTCCAAAACATTAATTGCATTTTTGAATGTTATGGCCTCAGAATATTAAATTTAAGATTCTGGGGTCAAAATCGTATTGACTAAAACCGAGTATTCATTAAAAATATAGTATTTTTTTGGACTCTTCACAACTAATCGATAGGCTCAACGTCAAATTACAAACGGGACTCGAAACGGGTCATATTACATCAAATGAGAAGAGAATTTTGTGCTGATAAAATCTCAAAAAATAACCTCATACTATGTAATATGACCCCAAAACAGAAATTTCCGTGTAGGCATTAGGTATAATTGAAGCAGGCTTCCAAAAGGGATGGCTTTTATCCCTCTTCGTAGCAAAAGATAGGAAATTTTTGGCGTGGGCGTAAGTACTCCCAATCTTTTGCTATGAAGAGGGATAAAACCCATCCCTTTTGGAAGCCGGAATTGAAAAGGTCTCAAATTACAACTTGAGTTAAAATTGTTGTGGCTTTAGTGGCGATTTAACCCCAAAGAAATCACCTCTTGGGGTCATTTTACAAATTATCAAGAACTATTTTTTCATTTGTCTCTAATGCTCATTTGTCTCTAATGCTTTTTTATGGATTTGTTTGAATTTGAAAAAACTACTGTGATAGAAACCTTCATCCATTGACATTTGCGGTTCATCTTTTTTTTTCGCTTTCCGAACTTTCACAGCCTGACTTTCCGATTCCGAAGAGTCTGTCATAGTTCTAGAATTTTTTCTAAAACATTTTTATAGGTTTAATTCATTTCCAATTATCCAGAATATTGAAGTAAACAGGAAAATAACTGCGGAATATTGCGAAGATAATTTTTTGTTTCGAAATCAGATTCCACTGACTTGTAAAAAACGAAATAACGGACATATCGATACGATCCCCGGGTCTATAAAATGAGAATTCACTTCCACAGAGAAATTTCACAGAGAATATTACTTTAGTTTTAAGGGGAGGTGTTCGTAATTTTTTGAGGCCTTTATAGAATAAATTTATGATATATTAATATCGGTTACGACTAAAGTTGACCAAGAATCACATGAAGCAATTATTTTTTTCAAAATTCGAATATTTTTTGCTTTAACACCCACATAAAACCGGTATTCTACCCATGATAGTATGAACATTTTTATTGGTGAATATGACCCGCCTAAACAATGCATGACATTAAAATTGTCAAAAATGTCTTAATCGAATTCTAGAAATTTTAATTATTTTAAGCAAAAATGTTAAACCTAATTATCGAATTTGACGCTGATTGGTTTCGAAATTTGATGCAGTAAGCAGATTTTTTGATCAGTGAACTCTCAGCTTCAATTGGTGGTACTTTTGTTTCGATCCGACGACCTTTTTTTCGAACTTTTCATTTCCGGTTTACTTATAGTCAAGTTTCTAGAATTCTAGGATGAAATTCAAAATCCGAGCCAAACATATTGACGACACTATATTTATCTACCTTAGTCGAAAAAACGGTCTTATCTGAACATCCGTTAGGAGAAGTATCAGTTTGAAGACAAAAAATTGTAAAAATCGGCGTTCAAGAGTGATTCTAGAAAATACAAGAGCGGAAATTCAAAAAAATGGGCCAAACATATTAGTAACCTTACTCATCCCGTACTCTTGTAAATTTCAGATGCTTTGTATGTGGGGCCTATAAAAGTATAAACTGAAAAAACGTTGGGTGTTCTAGAATTGACTCAGCACCTGGTGGTGTGATGTAACAATTTTGAGTTTGAGATGTGTAATCGTTAGACGAAGGATGGATCTACAAACGAGTATCCTCAGATTTTTCACACTGCCCTAGAAATTATTCTGAGGCTGATTGAAAGGTACCAAATACGACACCTACCCCTAATTTTATTTTTTAGGTGGGCCCATTTTTTTAGACGCGACAGATTTGACTGTGTTACACAGACGAAACGTTGAGATATCACAAAACGTTTTTTGCATTCAACTGAAACTAAAAAAGCTTGGGCCAAAATTTTTCGAGATCGTAAAGGTAACACTGTAGTCAAATCTATCGCGTCTAAAAAGAATTACCTAGAGTAAAATCAGCATAAAATGAAAAGATTTCAAATTTTAGAATTTATATTTCTGCCATTTTTCTCAGATTGTCTAAAGTTTTATTTGATACCAATTGGTATTACCAATATAAGGTCACTTTTAGTAATTCTAAAATCTCACATTTTGGGAAATTTTGAAAAAAAATTAATTTTTTGTTCGTTTTTTATGCACAAAATCATCAAGATTGGTATCGCCGGATTTTTTCATGTCTACGCCTCTATTTTGGTCTTTTTTGTTAACGATTTACTTTTATTCACACCGCGGCCAAAATTTTCCCAAATTATTCGTTGGAAGTTTCATGAAAAACTATCATATTTTTATTAGGTTTAATTCATTTCCAACATATCCAGATAATATTGAAGTAACAGAAATAACTGCGGAATATTGCGAAGATATCTTTTTGTTTCGAATCAGATTCAACTGACTTGCAAAAAACGAAATTGTAATTAATTTTGTGAAATAAAGGGCCCAAAAAATGATCATTTTGCGTCCAATCAAAGGGAATAAAAATCATCTGCACCGATATCCCCAAACATAGGCACGTGCAAAGCAGGAAATTTGATTTTATAAAAACCAACAAAAATAAGCGTTAATAGAATAAAGATATACAATGCTCTGATAATATTTTATAAAAAAGTGGTAAAATTCAGTTTGAATAGAATAAAGTTTTGAAATTGTTAATTCGGGTTCAAAATTTTTTGGAGACCAATCTGGTGACGAGGTCCAAATGCGAAAAGCATCTCCAACAAACCCAAAACTCCAGTCTAAAATTATTTAATTTACTACAAATTCGAAAAACTGCAAGTTGTATTAAAAAACTAAAATGTTTATCAAAATGTGGTTTCCATGGTGAAGTTATCTGTTTTTTTTTTTCAATTTTAAAAATTGTATAAAAACGCAAGAAAATTTTTTTTAGAATTTTTTTTTGTAGTTTTTGACCAAATTTATTATATAATTTTATAAAAAAAATTGTGATAATTTTTCTCTAAAACACTTAATCAAGCGGAATTTTAAATCTTGATTTTCGATATTTCACTTTTGGCCTATAGCTGCTGACACCGAAACGGGATGCTAAATATAACTCCACTTACAATTTTTCAATGAAGCCGAAATAAACAATTTTTACGGCGTCTCATTTTTAACCAAAAAGTAGTTTTTAAGCAAATAAACTAAAACGTGTTTTTGGCGTTATATCATAATTGTCTAAGTGCCAGATTAACAGATAAAAATATTTGATCAATTACTTGAATCCTATCAAAATTGTATAAAAACCACAAAAAAAATATTTTTATTCTATTTTAAAATTTTGACGCACAATATACCCTGGCTATTTTAATTACCTGTAATGGTCGTTTACCCAGTCTTGTATTAAAAACTAAATGCACAAACGCTTCTTTTTTCAGGAGTAATAAATCCAAAATTATAAGAACATTTGAAAATTCAAAATAATAATCAGCAGAAGTCGTCTGATCATTCTTTTCCGAGCATACACGACAGGGAATTAGTGACGGGGGTTTCACTCGAAAAACTTGATTCATTTCAGTAAGACAGGAAATACATCGAAATGATTTTGAGTCTAACATGAAAATTCTGAATTAAAAAATTGTATACTAGTAGTAAATTTTGAAAAATTAATTGATTTTTGAATTGAACTAAGGTAGCTTTTTTTAAGAAGGCCCACCCTACTCAGTCATTTTTCTTGAAGACCATACCAGATATCAACAAACGGTTTTTCGCTATGTGTAGCCAAGTAAATTTGTGGAGACCAAAATTATTTGTTTTTCTCTCCTTCAACCGGTTGACCGGTAATCAACCTTTGAAATCACCGGTTTTCTGAGGAAAATTACATATATTTCCATTGATATAAACAAAAAAATGAGCTGACTGAGATTCGAACCTATGGACTTCCGGTTTAAAACATCATTTACCAGTGAACCAGTTGACCAGGAAAAAACGAAAAGTTTTGGTCATCACAAATTTAATTGGCTACACAATGTAGTACACATAGCAAAAAAACGTTTGTTAATATCTGGTATGGTCCATACCGTATGGTCTAAAAGAAAAATGACTGAGTAGGGTGGGTTGAGTAAAAAAAAGCTACCTAAGGTATGCACGGAAATTTTTTTGCTTAACATTTCTTCAATAATTTTCAAATTGTAGCCTGTGAAAAAATATCACTTTCAGTACAAATGTTTTCGAAGAAATTATCAGTAATTTTTGGAATTGCCTATCAAGGCTTGAAATTTTTGATTGCTGACAATTTTTCAAAAATTTTTCGAACTAAGGTTATATTTTTTCATGGCAATTTAATAATTTAGGAAATGTTCAGCAAAAATCGTTTCGCCGTTCCCACCTTGAATAAAACACTGAAATTCTTCAGATAAAAAATAATTTCAGAATCATTTATAGCTTTGAACACGAAATTATTCATTTTTGACAAGAGAAAATTAGACTACTCTCGGTTGTATCTATAAGGACAGGGTAAACTTGTTGTCCCTGTAAACGCATTTTTAAAGGCTCTAAAAATTCTGAAAATGACGACAAAGAGCCAAAATGTAAACCAAAATTTACTCACAACTGGTCGTGAGAAACGTTTTTTGAAATATAAAAACAAAACAAGGTAGATTTTGTCCTTATAGACACACCCCATTCTTTTATTTTAAGTCAGAAGAGTTATATTTATGGAACTTTTTTTGAATAATATTGCACACCAAAATATCACTAATTCAGGTAAATTAGAAAGAAATAATTTAACACTGAATCACCAATATTTAAATAATTTGTAGCTATTCGGATTTTTCGGTTTGAACAGGCTCAATCTCATTGACAGGATTATTTTGCTCATCGTTTATTTTTTGTTCGGTATGCTCTAAATTTTCACTGATTTCCGGTTTGGATTCTTCAACTGGGATTTCTGTGCTTTCAATATTTTCTGAATTTCTTTCATAAATAGGCTCACTCTGAATTTCTTCATGTTTTGCATCGTTTTCAGCTTGCACAATGTTTTCTACTGCAACTTTCACTATTTCTTGTTCTTTAGGTATTTTTATCTCGGCAGAAATTTCATTTTTTTTCTCAACCACAGAATTTTCAGTAGAAATTTCAACATTTTCTTCTACAACAGAATTTTCAGCAGAAATTTCACTTTCTTCCTCTAAACCAGATTTTTCTACATTAATTTCTGGTTCTATGGCGGGATATAAATATAGCTGCGGATTTCAGTCGGGTCGAATGTTGCCGAATAGATCTCGGCAAAAAGACTACTTTTGTTACCGGTTGAATGTCCGGTAATTACCGATTAAATTTCGATATTCCGAGAACCGTAGGCCCTAAGAAATTTATTTCAGCAGGTTAGACACTTAAAATTTACGGAAAAAATTTGCAGGTCTCAAATTTCGTAATATGACACCAAAAGGTAAAATGGCCCTTATGGGGTCATATTACATTGCATATAAAAGACAATTTCACGGCGATTCCAAATATATTAAAGATTACTGTTTCTGATGTAATGGCCCAGGTATGTCAATATTGAGCATTTCGACCCTCAAATTTTACAACTTCGATATTTCAAGATTCGGAGCTAAATTTGTATCCCACCTATGGGTTTTTCCGTTTCGATTGAAATTTCAACAGGTTTTTCTAGAATTTCTTCAATTGCCTCCGGTAAAATAATTTCATCCTCTTTTGGTATATGCCTGTTGCACCAACGGTTCTCCAGGCAAATTAGAATTAAATTTTCAACTGACAAATATCAACAGATTGGCGAACGGGGATTCCGAGGGTTTCTGCTAAGGCTGCAGATGGGAAGAGGTGATTTAAACAATGATTCAAAAATGGTAAAAGTTCGGATGAAACGGTCGAACATAATTTACTGAATGAATCTTTTTCGCGAGCTAAAAAGAAAGTTTGAGTATAAAAGCCGATGAAAATGGTATTAATTATAAAATCTTTCTTAACTTTTAGATACAGAAAAAATTTTTAGCATCAAAATAAAAGAGTCAAATAAAAGATAAACAAAAAAATACGCAGTAATCTGATTGGTCCGATCAGCGCTGATTTTTTTCGACTACACCTAGAATATACCTGAAACAATAACTGCGTATAATTTTTGACTCATATAGTAGT
>SCLH01000574.1:102013-116455 GCA_004367855.1 Oikopleura vanhoeffeni | reverse complement strand
ACACCCTGTATATCTACAACTGAAAAAGGACAAACATAAAATATAACTAAAAAAATAAATTTTTCTCCAAATATTAATTTAAAAGTTATTGGTATTCCGGTAATTTTAACATTATCTTGGATAATTTTAGAAAATAATCCGATTAATCATCTTTTTCAATCTTCAAAATGTTATCAATTTTTAAAGATAAAAAACTGATTCGGAATATCCTTTCCCCAACGGAACTCCATCTCAAAAACGTTTACTATCTCTATAGCGCGTGTTCGAATCCCACTGATGTTGTCTAAGTGATTGTCTTNCATATAGATTGACCATTTTTGACTTCTCGACATACAGGGCTAAATTTTGCCCTTTCTTTTTCCCAAATTGCGGATAGCATGAGACACGCTCTATGCTGCACATGGTTAGCACGATAGATTTCGGCAAAAACCTGACGTCCTTTTCTCAGAGTTCAGGCACAATATTCCAAAACCGTCCGGCCGGCACTCACAGCTCGCGACATCCAATTGTTGCGAAAAAAGAAGGTGAAATAACCTCCACCACCCTGCTATATCTACAAACTGAAAAAGGCTAAACAAACCATAAAAGCTATAACTAAAAAAATAAATTTTTCTCCAAATATTCAATTTAAAAGCTTATTGGTCCTATTCCATCCTCGTTCCGTCCGTTATTTATATCAACATTCATCTTTGCGACTGCCCAATTTATAGCAAAATGAATAGCGACCCGAATTAATCATCTTTTTCAATCTTCAATCGCTTGATCAATTTCTTAAAGCATAAAAAAAACTGCGTTCGGAAATATCCTTCCCCCGAATGTTGTCGTAAGTTGATGTGTCCTTCAGGCTTGAGTTGCGCTCTGCAGTGATTTACACACCGACTGAAATTTTACGTCCCCACTATCAAGACCCTTCGCACCATAATAATACTGAATACAGATTGGTCAGTTCTGTTGCCGCGAACACAGGCATATACATGATTCGGAATGTTCCAACCGAATATACGAAAAAATATTTGTACGGTACCCTAAAAGTAAACATAAAATCGTCTTAAAATGTGACTCATGGGCGTAGATGTGATTCAAATCGTTTTACCGATTGAGCCAATCAGGGCAAATGTAATGTTCTTTTTATTTTCGTTAGACATTTAAGGGGGGGGGTACATAATAATTTCTTTTAAATCAACTGATCATCAGTCGATTTTTAAAATTGTAATATGTACAATAATTGTACTACAATTACGTATATTTTTTAAATTGTTTCCGATGAAGAACAAAAACTCGTTAGTAAAGGTCAATTCAGTGTTTTTTAAAAAAACTTAGTGTCCGAAAAAGATGTTTGGCGTTGTCTGACGATATATCTAAGAAGAGGATAGAAATAACAAAACATTTTCTCTATTTTGGAACTCCACTGTCGCGACATGTCGGATGAATAAAATACGAATTTGAAAATATTACAATTTTTTATTTCTTTCACGTTTCGGCTTAACAGCCATTATCAGTTTTAAAGAAATAATGTATGATGCAATCTGAGGCTTGATTATTTAAACTCGCAAAATTCATAATTTCGCTAATTTCAAATAAATTTTCGCGCTCAAAAAGCAACTTTCGAATTGTGTTCACTTATTTCTCTCACAACTGATAATGGCTGTTTAGCCGAAACGTCAAATAAAAACTTTCTTTGATAGAAAAATATTATTATTTTGATATCTCAAAAACAATCAATATAATTTTTTATTTCAGACAGTTCTGACAGAACTGTTCTGTAGAATTTTAACGCCTACGCATTTCTAAAAGTGAATAATTGGAGAAATAGGTCGACATAAATCTGAGACGACAAAAATCTGTACGAGAAGATCGGATCAAATTAAAAAAAAATGTACAATCAAAAAGAAAGTTCAAATTACTGAAATATAATTTCTTTCAAATTGGCTCAGAAATTGAAAAGTATTTAATGAATTAATTCGAAATATTAAAAAAAAATCTTTATCTTATAATTATATTTTCTTTGTTTGTTTTTAGTGTTAATTTAAAACGACTTGCGGGCGTACACCCCAAGCTTGAAGGTAGTAAATAGTTGTAAACACGTCATTTTTTTTTGATCAACACTCAATTTTCGATAAGAGAAACTGTATTTCAAGATGTCTATTTTTTATCTTCATAGTCAAACTGTGTTATGTTAATCGGAAAAATAGGTCGGTAGTATTACTACCGTAGTAAAATGTTTAAACGTATAAATGTTATATTATCAAGTCAGAACAACCTCAGTTTCTAGAACTCAAAATTTGGCAAACTTCACGCTCGATAGAATCACCATGAGTTAAATCTAAAAATATTTATAATAAAAATTATTATTTATAAAAATAAGTTGACAATCGTGTGATTTGATTGGCCACTATCTTTTCTGACGTCACAGTTATGACGCTGAGTAAGAAAGCTGGCCGAAGAATCATCTTCGATATCGCGGAATTTGCCAAAAAGATAAACCTACGAGATTTCTAGTAAATTCCTGCCAAAGCCCATATCGCCGAAAGAGCCAATATTGCGTGGGCTATTGAGGTTTTTCTTACAAATTACTTCGAGTGCGTCATATTACAAAACTGAATTTCTCAAATCTACACATTTTGGTATTTTAAAATTATGACGCCATTTCGAACGCCTACACGTTTTCATTTTTGAAAAATTTTTTTGTTTCATATCACCGAAAGTGCCCGATATTGCCGAATTTTATTTGAAAAAAAATCTTCGGCGGGCCCCTGTAGTAAATTTATTGGTCCATGCAAAAAATGTACGTCATTTAGAATTCAATTTGGAATTTTATGCTCTAGAACTCTTGTTTTTGCATGTTAAAGTTTAAAATCTCAAATTTAAACATTTAATAATCGACCCGTAAAAATATATACACAAAATGAGGATTATTTAACTCCTTGCCTTGAGTTTGTTTTTTATTCACTTCTCTAGCTTCTGTAAGTCTGAGTGGTTCTTTTTTCAATGTGGAAAGTGGGTAGCCAGATAATTCTCTGATATAAATACAAAAATCGGGATCCGAACCCCACTCGGCTGGGAAAATATCCAAAAATACTCCCTCTCCCTCAGCCATTATTTATCTTATTTTTTTTTTTGTTTTTTTTAAATAAAAAGATCGAGTTCGGGATGGGGTTTATCGGCGCCGTGATTGGCTAGTCTCTATCGTGAAAGAAATTACGCGAACTTCCTCCGAAAAGAGTTCATTGAAGGAAGAAGTTTTTATTGACGAAACGTTGTTAATAATTAATGATATAAATTAAATTTTAACGCATTTTTAACTTTTAGTCGCTTGTGCGTTTTTTCTGAAATTACAGTACTTATTTTCAAATTTTGAACTACCTAACTTAGGTAACCTAAGTTATTCCGAATAACCTGACGGGTAAATAGTAATTCGTCGAAAAATTTCAACGTTTCAAATATAAAAACAACAATATGAAAAAATACGAAAGTTAAATTTTTACATTTTAAGTCTTGAATTTTTTTTGCTAAATGGCACTATTTCAATTAAAAGTTAGTTTTTAGCCTTACTTACTTTTTAGGAAAGTTATTTGTGCAAAAAAATCCCAAATTCTATCGAAAAAAATATGAGGTAAATTTGTATGATAAAGAATAACGTAGGCAATTCCTGAGGCTAGTGAATCACTAGTAGTGATACCAATCTTTGATATAGGTAGGGTTTCCACCATTAATTTGGACTTATAGAAATAGAAATAATGGTAGATTGTCCGAAACGTCTTGGGGGTGCGTAAAATAATTGCAAAATGGAAAAAAAATTTGAAAAATTTTTTTGGCTAGTCACGTGATCAAAAAATATAGCGATCTTTTTCGTTTTTTTCGGTATTTAATTAATATACAAACAGATGCAAAATCGGTAGTTCTTTTTGGTCAACCGCACTTATAATGAAATTCCACAATTTCTTTTTTCAGCCAAATTTCACAAAAATATTGGAAAATTTTTTTAATGCCAACTCGTCAACATTTTTTTTTTCATAAATACTAGGTGATCCTACCTTAGTGATTACATTCATCATAACCAGAAATCATTGTATCTTTCCCCAAAAAAAATCTCACTTTTGGGAGTTCTTTGCGAGTTTGAGAGCAGAAACCCCTTATTTTGGCGCAAAAAATACGATGTTTTCGGAAATAAATTATATTTTTTTCTGCAAAATATCCGATTTTGATAAAAATATCATATGATAAGACGCGCTAAGTAAAATTCTTCGGTTTTTCGTACGGTCAATATTTTAATTCTTACCAAGTCCGATTTCGGACCGATTTGGCGGATCGGTCGAATGGTGGAACCCCTAGAGTATAGGTTTAAAATCACATGGAAACTAGAAATTTTAAAAGTTCGGAAATCAGAGTTTAGAGGCTGTGAAGATGCAGTCATGCGAATGAAGCGATAGGTGGAAAATTCGATGCACATTTCTAAAACAGGGTACTACCTTGAAGGTGTACTATGTTATTTAAGCTTAAGGAACCGGTTTGTGCCCCATTATGGCACGAATTTATTAAAAATTTTATTCTTTTTAAAAAATCTGTATAAATTGCGGGTGTTGCGCCTTTTAAAAAAAAAATCCCCACCATCGGGTCAAGTTGGAAATGGAGTTTGTACATAAAAGTGCGCTTTTTTTGATATTTTTACAGATACTTAAGGTATGTAAAAAAGTTAATAAATATACAACGTTTGCAAGTATGACACTTTCATTTTAGATAAAAATAAAATTAAACATTTTTCACATTCTTTTTTCCTTTCAAAAATCACTCCGAAAATGTATCAATCTGCCACAATCGCTGCAACCCCTTAACGACATATGCAATAGTTAAAAGTCTACTTTCCACCGCTGGTTATTTATCAAAAGTATTTTGTATTCTTGAATTGAAAAGCGCGCAGCATGATCGACCTTGATTATTTAAAATTTGAAAGGTACAGGCGGTGCCCCTATATAATGATAGGCTATATGTTTAAACTTTCCGCCGCAAAATTAAGTATAATAAGATAATTCTGGAAATTAATTTCGTTATTAACTAGTAATCTGTTTAATCGAAAATTTTATCTTAGGAAATCAATCTTAAGATCACTGTTAAAACTCAAGATCACACTGGATCTAGCCTTTGATTTTCGGTGTGGACCAAGAACCTACTGGTGACTACCATTTTGCTCATACAAATTTTATATTTACAATTTAATGTATGACATTGTGTACTCACAGTACGTTTTGCAATACAAAATAATCTGTCAAAATAAATTTTATCTCGCGAGAAATAAAGAAATTGTGTGACAAAGATGTAAAACAGGTGTCCTCAGCATGATTTATAAAATGTATGACGTTGTCTTGCGCCCTCCTTTTATCCGTAGTAGATATGACAAGGCCGGATTATTTATCAAGGAAATGATCGGTTCAATCAAAATCAGCAGCTGCCTTTTGCCAACTGCCCTTTAACATTATAATGATTCACACATTAATAAGTTTGAAATCAAAATTAATTTTGTGAAAGATGCAAACGAATTGTATTTATTGGACCGAGTTTGTGCCGGAAAAAAAATGATACGAGGATTACTACCGAGCAACATGGGTACAACGAGTAGTGAGTTTTTCGAGAGTTTTGATGGCTAAATTTTTATATCGTTAAATGTATTTCGATAATGTTGCGGCGAAGGTCTGGGTTGTAATGAAGAGTCAAAATGTGATCCTACATACCTACAGTACATGTAAAGTTTTTAGTCTAATTGCTTAATTCTCAGAGGATAGAGACACGAATAAAGTTAGCCGAGCCACCTTCTACATTCTTCCCGTAATAAGGACGACTCAAAGCGGACCCAAAAATCCGAGCCTTTGGAGGCCTGCATCTTGAAAATTCTCATTTTGAGAAGGGCTCATTTTGGTTTACAAGGGGTCGGATCAAAAAATCTCAGCCCGACGTAGCCTGCCGCTTTTTTTCTGAACATTAAATAATGCTAATGCCTATTTAAAATAGAGTCCTTAACGATCCGCAGGGCCCGCTCCTTGATTATTCTCTCATAAAAAAATCCCAGGTCGTTCCCGTGAATTAATCCCGTTAAAAGAAGTTAGGATCACCAACCAACGCGCCGGACCGAAACCACGACCTACCATATCTGCTGAAGCGAATCTTCTTTATTATGAGCTACGCGACCCACACGTACTAAATATTTACCAATTCTCTTATAATACCTGCATAAATAGTACGTTTAGGGCCACTTATCACGTATCACCTGTACACGCCTCTCTGGTCCTGGCTCGCGCCGCGGTGTCCTCACTTGATTAGAATCAATACAGATACAGTACACCCTCGTGCGCCGAGCGCCTTGGTGGTTACGGTGTAATCTCTTTTAAAATTTAATATGCAAGATACTATATATGAATGATACTATAATAAATTAAAATTCAAAATATATATATCTCCCTTTATCGAGGCAAGAATATTTCCGCAGTAGTCTCAATTTTTGGACCATAGAAGATTTAATTCTACTATTCGCTGAACTCGGAAATGTTTTGGTTTAGCGATCTATTTTTCTTAGCATTTGTGTTAGAATAGACAACAAATTTACGCGGCGGCTCTATTGCGTTCCCGTGGCGTATTTATAATTGGCGAATAGAGAAGTCTGAAGGTACTGACGGGGTCTGCACCTGGGATTTCACAGCGGGGAGCGAGTCACCCGTGAGCAAGATGGTAGCGGAGCGTTTTTTTGGCGTCTCCAAACTATTGAATCAATAATCGATCAGCAGGGCATAGACTAAATTCTACACCACGATTAATATTCCTCGAGCTTTTGAACAAATGAAAACGGTCAGCAGAAGAGGGGCAAGATTGTGAATGTTTGATCGCCACAGTGGAACATTATGTAACTACCAAAACACGGGAGATTCTGGTAGGATACGGGCGGGCCACATGGACATTTTAACCAACATCTTGATGATTTTTAGAATCGGCCACATGGACAATTTAACCAAATTGTATATTTAAACAGCGGGGGGCCCATCTTTTTTATTCTTGAGGACAAGAAAAGATTATTTGAACTATAAAATATTTATAAACTTTTATGAAATTACATTTATTTTTTATTTATTGTATTGTTTTCAGAATTACGAGTGTTTGTTCCGATTTTATGGAACAGGCTGCGTTCCATATTTTGATCAGCTTGTTAAGGACTGTTTCGCAGTCAGCAAGTCGATATGTGTTGCGGTGCGAATTATACTAGAATTCTCTTAGTTACAGTTATCGTACTTGCTTTGCACAAACAGTTCCAAACTGAATCACATTATTCTGTGCAGTAGCAGGGAAACCCATCACGTTTTTTAGGTCGGTCCAGAGCTGGGGAGAGGCACTGCGAGTCACGTCCTCAAATTGGGTCGAAAGCCACGAAGTTCCAAACTAGGCAGAATTATAGGAGTACTCCCATCGGGATTCTGTTTATATTATTTTGGAGCGAAAATGGAGGTTACTGCGATGGCATTTTGAATTTTTAAACTCCCTGACGGTGTCTACATGATCCAAAATAGGGTACCTTTTATGGGACAACTGATAACAACCCGAATAATGTACAAAACCGGAATTAAAACGACGAACATGTGTGTGTATAGTAAGCCACTTTTTAGTCTAAATTTTGAAGTGTCGGAAAGCGTTTGCGCGAGGGCCTTTCAAGTTATGAAAAAAAGGTTTCGCTATGCTGCAGTTTTTTTTTAAACACCAACGAAGTCTCCTGAGAATAAATAAACTAGGTAATAAAATGACTTAACCGGTCCTACCGGTATAAATATGTCTGGGAAGTGTGCAGAGAATTTATATGCAGTCTCGAAACAATCACACCAATACAATAAAGTCTTGAAATAGTTAAAGAAATAATAAAAGATGAAGTAATTTTCGACAGATTTGAACAGAAGAACTTAGAAAATAAAATGGTTGTGCGCAATATATTGCTTCACACACAGATAAAAGTGACAAACGTTTTCAAAAATTTGTCAAAGATGGTTCGAGGAATAAGTTTAACGATCAAGATTCCAAACCCAAGATCTTTCAAAGTTAAGAAACAAATTTTGAATCAACACGAAAGTGGCTCCTAATTTAATGGAAAGTTCACAGAGATAGATATTCTGGTAATACATTTATTGTATTTTATTTTGGATATCGTTAACGAAAAAACTAAGTGCACGAATTTCAGAAAAATATTTCTCCTAATGTTATGGAAGAAAACTTCAATTTTTTTTGGAGAATTTACACGATTTTTTTAAAACGATTAATCTAAAAATTCATATAGCGTAAGAGAAAAAAATATCATAACTGTCGTTTAAATAATAAACTATTTTTACAACGTTTGTAACTTTGGAAGAACAATATTTCCAAATTATAAAGAGATTTTTTAGATGTTTATATACAAAATTCAGATGTAAAATTTGATACAAAAAATTTATACGAATTGCTAGAGAAAATGTCATAACACTATATAAAGCATGTTTAGAATGTAGTATGATTGAATTCAAAAAAAAAATTGTAAACAAGCTTTGTACAGACAGATAGACTTGAAAACAGATCTTAGAAATCAGAGAAGGACCGATTGTCAAAATGAAGATAAACAGCTTAATTTATCAGCTGATGCACACCAAACAATTATCACAAATTTACCTTAGATTGCGACAATGGTCTTATGATTCTCGACAGCATTGATGTTTGTGCTATTAATTTCGAATTTCGAGAAGAAAATTTCTAGACGCTGGAATAATATAACTTAGAAGGCTAAGAATTATAGCAAATTTCTTGTTAGATCGCTACGATAGATTTCTCAGTTTTAATAAATTTTTACGTAATTATGCGGAGAGAGAATTTCCAAGTTTAAAAGCACAAGAGTGGTTCGTTATCCGAGAAAACAATTGTTCTCAAATTACAGGAAAAACAGACTTGTGCAAAAAGACGCATTAATAATAAATTGTAAAAAATTTTGTTCAGAATAGAAAAGAAAATTTTTTGGACTTCAACCATATAAGAGTTAAAAAAAATTTTAATAAATTTGAAAATTTATGTTCTTCCATCGCAAATATCTTTTCTTCAAAATTTAAAAACGCTTTGTAAAAATTTGAAATTACTTCTCATAAATTGGATAATTTTCTTTAACAAACATTCTACAAAAATAAAAAAATTTTATTTTATTACATATATGTCTAATATTTTGTTTTAAAAAAATTACAAGAAGGAAAGAGCTCGGGAAAGATTATTTCTCCACGAATAATGTGAAAATTTATAAAAAATAAAACAATTTTCTTTAAAATCAAAATAAAATTTACAATACGATTTTTCTCCAATATATGATACGATTTTTTCTTAACCCAAAGTTATAGAACCAATATTTGAACAAAGATTTTTTACGAAAATCTATACAATGTCATTAAAATGTCCTGACAAATTTCTCGAGAGCAAAAATGTATACAAATTTTCTTGTTAAATTTTGGCAAATTGTTTAAAATTGTGGACAAAGTTCTTTTAAAAATTATGAGGCAAAATTTCTTTAAAATTTGGCAAAATGATCTCTCTTTAAAAGAATTTGCGGCCAAATCTTTCCCTTGTAAGACCTATTCTGCGCGAAGATATTATCATTATAAAAATAGGGCCAATTTCTTTAAAGATAGCTGTGGGCAATGTTCATTTAATTGTTGGGCGAAGTTTCGAAATCAAAAATTATTGAATAAACGAGCTATCTTTGGAGGCAAAATTTCATCAAAATTTGGCATTTCATCAAAGAATTGTGGCAATTTCGATCAAATTGGCAAGGGAATATTCTCATCAAAACATTTGGCAGAATGTTCATCAAATTTGGCAAACTTACATCGAAAATTTTGGGCAGAATTCTCATCATAAGAATTGCGCAGAATTTCAGTCAAAATTTTACTAACATTTTTATGTCAAATTATAACACAAAATTGTTCACGACTTTGGAGAATTGAGTGTCACATTTGTCGTTGTTTGCAAAGATTACGATACAATTTCCTTTAAACATTTGTCAAATTTNGGGGGGGGAAAAGAGCTAAAAAGGAATAAGAAAAATCTAATAAAAAACAACTCTCCCCTCTCCTCTTTTCTCCCCTATGGTCTCTTTCTACCAGTTATTTTATTTTTTCTCCAAATTTTTTCTTTTCTTTTCTTATCAATAATTCTATGTGCTTTCTGAGAATCATGATCAAAAACTACCATGTAGAAGAATGAAGGGTGAGGGTATGAAACCCAACAAACATAAAATAAAGGGAGTATCTTGAAGTTTTTCTCATTGCAAAAAAAGATTTTTTCATCATTTCAAATGGTCAGATAAAATGAGGAAAATTCAAAAATTAAAAAGGTTTTTCTACTCTTTATGTTGCAGCGTGGAATCATAGAATGATGTGATACCGAGGACGCTCTTAGAGCAGTGAATGGGAGATACAAAAAGCAAACTCTGCATGATATGTCTAAAAAAAATGGAACTTCTTTTGCAAAATTTTTTTTTGCAATCATTATCAAACAGTCACTTAAATAAATAATAAAAATGCATATTTCATGCGGATTTAAAATCCTTCCTCCTTTCTATGTACTGTTCTGTGAGTTCTTTTCTGTGCACTATCCTTCCATTTCTTTTTGTCTGTCATTTTTTTTACTCTGTAAAATGATAACTGTACAAAAATTTTTTTTCCACACTGCTTACAACATATCAAATAAAAACCATACAATAAGAAAAAAAAAATGAAGATAGTAAAAATGAGAATTCCTTGGAACTCATTTTTCTAATTTTTTAAAAATGGGCCGTGTCCAAAAAGACAATTATATTTGAATTTCAAGGACAACTAACTTTAACTAATAGCAAATCATCAAATCAAAAATACAGGATTTTTACGAAAATTGACGAAGATTGTATTGCCCGTGGGGTATACTTCTGATTGTTTATCAATGGATATAATTTTCAATTTATTGCTGTTGAATAAATATTTGAGGCTTAATTTGTTGAAATTATTAAAATTAATCCATCAAATTTTAAGAGAAATTTGAAAAAATGGCCAAAAAATCTGTTTTATGCGTTGGTTTGACATGCTTAGATATTGTTACTGAGGTAGACTCATTTTTGGTGGAAGATACTGATAGGAGATCACTCGGCATGTCTTGGCGTCGGGGCGGAAATGCAACTAACAACTGTACAGTACTTTCTCAGCTTGGAGTTAAACCAGAATTTTTTGGTTCGCTTAGTTCTTTAGGAGAGGATTAAAATATTATTTTTTTGAAAGTGCTGACAGATAAAGTCTATCAGGGTCTTCACTGAAGAGTCTTCAGGTTGTCAATTTAGATTCTCGATGACTCCGCTCAGTGAGCGACCATCACATAGACTACAGATGACTTCCATTATAAAATACTAGACTATTTTTGAATTAAATTGTTTATTAAGGGGGTGGTCGTCGCAAAATGAGGCTCTGGAAACAAAAATCTAGAATTTTATTGTAATGAATTTTTTTATGAAAATATAGAAAATTACAAGCATTTTGGTACTCGTTTTGTTTTCATAAAAGCAATCAAAACACGATTTATAGAAAACTGTGAAATAAATTCGGATAAAACTCTCTAGACTGATCTGCACGGACTATTCAGCTGCACATTCATATAAATTTCGAATGTGGAACTTTAAAATCCAGGAAGGAGATAAATTTTGATTGAGACCCCTAACATAGAGTCAAAATACTGTTTTTTGGTGATTCTGAAGCCAAAATTTGGCTGCCAAATCCAAGATTTTTTCTAAAAAGCTCTGAAATGACCTGCCCACGTTCCGTCCGGTTAATTTTAGTCATAATTCATTGTTGTATCTTTAAAAACCAGGGAGAAGATAAGGATGCAAAATTTAGGTAATACTTGAGGTAATACAGAGATAGGTAATAGTTGGTCCAACGATTTGTACTTTTGCGACAATTGGCCATTGAAAACCCCGTTTTTCGCCTTAAAATGCGACGACCGCCCCCTCAATGCGTTATATAGAAATGTGTATACTGTATACATATCTCGATTTTGATTCCCCGGTGTTTCTCAAATTAAGTTACCTACCGAACGAATAAAGATACAAAATCATTATTTTAAAATCATTTGTGAAATCCGAGACCTTTTTATTAAAGTTTCGACTTTAAGAGAAATTTTAATTGTTTTATTTTAATTTATAGACTTTTATATCATTTTTTGCAAAAAATGTGTTCTTTTATCGATACAAACTTTATTAACTTGTCTGTTATTGTAAGAAATTTACTTCTTATCTATTATCTTGAAAAAAAGCCACATTTTTGCCACATTAAATGCATTTTCAGATTACAATTTCTTTGAACAATACAAGTATCTGACCCGAGATCGATTAATTGTATTGTTTGACAGGTTGATTCCAAATTTGGAGCCAATTTTCACAGAATCGCCGCATACATCACCTAGCAAACTTCTTGACCTAAAGTGAAAGTTAGGTATGCTCGCAAATTCGGGTTAATGATATAATGTTAAAAATGAAAATGTAAAAAAAATGCATATAAGATTCGCTGACACTGCAATAAATGAAATTATCTTTTAGATAGACAATCTAAGATTATCTATTAGATAACTATCTAAGATAGACTATCTTAAATAGTACAATATTTTTTCAAAATACTGTTATTTGTTAATAATTATGATGTCAATTTCAGCTCTTTACAAATTCATGACCTAAGTTTGAGGGTTGATTTGCATCTTGTTCTAAAATTGATTAATAAGTGCTCAAATTTTTTTGCAAAAAAAATAGGAAAAAACGATACAAATCGCTAAAACTCGGCGATGTAAGGTCAAGAATACGTCACTCAAATTTTGATCCTCCATAAGAAGGTGATGTTGGGCAAAATTTTGCAGCCGCTGATTTGGAAAGGGTTGGAATTGAATATAAAAATTGCGTCAAGTTTCCGTATCCCTTGCCATCATCAGTGTCGGAATCAAATTAATTTACAATTTTTAGATTTCTGATCTTAAAAAAATTCTGAAATTACGATTTCTGAATAAGTGATTATTTTAAATGGTCAAAATGGAAGTCGGACAATTGTTCATCATAGAGGAAATATGCCAGAAATAGAACTGAAAGATTTTCAGAAATTAGATTTAAAAAAGTATGATTGGATACATTTCGAGGGAGGGTTTCATTCTAAGGAAACTATGGAGATGTATGCGTTACAAAATATTTTTTTCTGTGAAATTACAGCTCGAGTTTCTTCGTTTAACTTTTTTTTCTTTACATGGAAACAAACCAATAAGCGATTATGCTTTTTGTAATAACTCTCGCTGATTGTTGTAAACAAGAAAACTCGGGTGGTATTTAATAAATAATGACTTCATTTTTCTTCATAATGACTTCAATTTTTGTGTAACCTCATAAGGGAAGAACTAAATCTGGAGAACGACCTGCGGTCTTACAAATGATAGAATATATTTTGAAAGAACGAGAAAACAAAAATTTGGACATCAAAAGTAAATTTTGTCAACAATTTAAAATTTTGCACAAATGTATTGAATAAAATGTTTAGTATCGGTTGAGTTAGAAAAGACGTATGAAGGAGTTGAAAAGCTAGGTTACATGGCTGATGTGATTTTTGTCAGCAAAGAATTTAGTCACAAAATGGAAAATAAAAAACCCGAAGATATGGTGAAAAACTTTCGAAAGTTTATCAGAAACGACGCTCTGCTGATTTGCCCTTGGGGATCTCAAGGGGCGTATGCATCAGACGAAAATAATGTTTACCACAGGTAAACTCTTAACCATAAATAAAAAAATACACCACTTACTCGTTTGAAGCAATTTCATTTAAATTATCTTTTTTTTGAAGTTGTTTTTATATTTAAAGTCTCGTTTTTCAATACACTATGTAACTTACTCGTATGTTACTTTTTACAAAAAAAGCACTAGCGTTGCCTAAATATAAAAATATTTTCTAGAATTATAGTTAAATACCACATTTTTCTACTAGTTTCGATTTATAATCATTTTCAAGATTAAACAGAAATAAGCTTAAAAATGTAAAGTAGACTTTTTTGAGATCTAGAATTTGCAATTTTTAAATGAGATTTTTTACCTAATAATTTAGAATTTTATAGTTAAATAATAAAGAAAAAACGGTCGATGGTGACCAACGGTTGGTCACGCGTGACCAAAAATAACGCTGAGAGTTAAACTTTATTTTAACTCCCGTAGTGTCTTTGGAGCCATCTGTGGCTCGATGGCCTTTAATCGCAATTTAGGACCCTTAAGGGGATTGTGGGTGCAGTAGTTATTTTCGACCACGGTCTCAAATTCGGTATTATTTTTCTTGTACCCGACCATTCAGCACACGAAAAATTGATTGCAAGCAAAAAAAGTTCATTACTATCGAATAACTAGTTCTAGAATATCGGATTTGC
>SCLH01000574.1:49047-61615 GCA_004367855.1 Oikopleura vanhoeffeni | reverse complement strand
ATTTTACAAAATATTTTTTTTAGTGAACGTGAATTTCTTGGGATTTAGAGTTGATCCCAGAACTGATTGTGACTTGATTAGGTGAGTTTGATGCATAATGTTAACTCCCAGGACGTCTAGATGTAGCATAGTACTCTTGATGGAAGGCTGAGAGTTGAGATATATTCGGATGGGTTTTTGATTGAGAGAAATTGTGGCCGCAACGAATGACGATCCAGGGATTTTTTCGACCTGTTAACATAAAGAATGTGAGAAGATAGATTGAGTAAAAGTAATTACTTGCAAAAACAATAAGCGGGCCAGCAGCACCACACCGGACACTAATATAATGATTTTTCGTTTTGATGCCTTATTATTTGAAATTCGACAAAACTGGTGCGAAATGTTTTCGCATTCGAAAAGTATTTATTCGATACAGGGAAAGATTTGAAAGCATGGAAAACTTTCATTTTTCCCAGAAGCTCTATACATAGTGGAGAATGTAGGGCGGATTTACCGGTATTATTGTAGGTTGAAAATTTTTTCAAGACCGGTTGAGAAAGAACCCAACCTTGTCACGAGGGCACATACATAGGTAATTATTTTTACATAATTCCCTATAGTCTCCGTCTCACATCAATATTAAATTCGCAAAATTGTTGTGTATCGGGTTGATAAAAATGTGCCAGTACGGCTGATATACAGCAGATCATAATCTAAAATATATCTCCTCCTCTCTCGTCGTACCGTATGTTCTACGTGATCTGCGCTCTCAGATTTCATTAGTGTAAGCAGATCGTGAACGAATTTAGAAAGCATTAGAATATTGTCCGGCCGCGTTGGGCCCCTGATAGCCCAGGGGGCAAAGGTGGTGCAACGACGGAGTGCTCAGTGAGAATCACTGTGGAGTCGGTGAGTCAGGGGCGAAGCCGATTAACCAAAGGGGGGGATTGGGATCTGCCTAGTAAAGAGAAGGGGCCGGTTATATGGCACACGATTACGTGTAACTCTCTCGAGTAGGGGGAGATTGAGTGCTTCGCAGGAAAGTCCCATAGAATGAGGCAGACCTTTTAAGGCGGCAGCTCGAGAAGACCGTGGAATAAAAAAAGAGAAATACGGGTATAAACAAAAAGAAAAGTGTGCTAAGATATGCGGCGAAGGGAGGCAAGTAAAAAATAACGGACAAGGAGGATGTGTCTCTCTGAAAAGGCAAGAAGGAAAAATTATAAACGGTGAATGAACAAAGATGGGGGAATGTGGAAGAGTCTTGACTTAGGGGGCCCATGAAAAGCACGATGTACGATTGAATAGAGAAACAGAATGAATACATGGCACAGTACGAATCGCAGGGATTTCTTGTGTGATCCCCGCTCCCGCCAACTCTAAGATCGTAGCGAAAAAAGTCCTTAATATTGCAAATAGTCGACCAAGCGTAGGCTTTCCCCACTTCAGCTTAATTTTTTTGTCTTATTGGACATCAAACTTGAAGGGGGCTATCTGATTAAGAATATCTAAACCAGTGTTGACCTTTACCAATTGCCTTAGTATAAAGTTTAAAAAGTCCATTCTTGCCCCGGAAACTCACTGCTAAATTAGATTATTTTTTCGGTATAAAATTCTCTTTCAAATTCTGCGCCAAGCCAGCGTTTACTTCATTTCCTTAAAGTGAATTTATTATCATTTAAATCACGATTTCTGCCGGGAATGACCCCTAGTCTATAACCCCTTTAAGGGTCATTTGAACATACACAATCTTAAAACACACGTCCGCATTTCAACTTATGTTTTGGGCTAAATTTTTAGGCAGATCTTTGGTTAAAAATGTCGCGGCTGTAAATTTTTTATCTCGACCGAGTTTTTTACAAATTTAAAAGTAATGCCAGGATTTTTTTAGGCGAAAAAGGTTTGCCATGGCCTAACTTTAATTTAAACGCTTTAAAAAATGCTCTTCTAAAGTACCGACTTAATAAATAATATCGATAAATATGAGGTACTCAAAACTTGATTCTTGTTATTTATTTAAAAATCGCACTTGTGACATGTAGGCAATGTCTTATGTGGGAGAACCAAATGTAACTCACCAAAAAAAGAAAATACCCCGTGCGGCGTCGGCAAAAAAGTCTGTATTGTATCAGCATAATTGCTGAGTTTCACAATTCATGCGTTGCACCTGTGTATTTCAAAACTTACTCTCTACTATGAAAACTCATATTCCACCCTAAATCAATCCAACTTTTCATTACAAAAAGTGAAGAGATAACATTATACCATTAGCCACTTTACAAACTACAAGCAAAAATAAATTCAGATGCTTTGGAAGATTCCTGACTAACTCTGAATCGTATTCTTATGATCGAATAAATCCAGCCATTTTCTTAATGAGAAAATAGTCAAAAAACTTCACCCTATTTTAAAGTGGGCCTAGAATATTAGTTCTAGTTTTGCCCACATCTTATTCATTTTCCACACGAAAAACGTTGGAACCTACGTATTCGCTGTACTTACTTTTCCTGAACTCAAGCAGACAGAGTTCTACATTCACTTCGAAGCTTGAATTGACTTAAGTCTAACAAGTCTGCTTTTAAATCAAAACCTATTATAAATTTCGATACAAAGTGTTAATTATTGCTTCTTAGAACATAATATTCATCAAATGCTTGCTTGTTTTCAATATGATCTAATTTATTTCAAAATATTTACGTCTGAGTTTCTTTATAATTACACGACAATCCAAACTTTTACATCATTCCATAGCGACGTTGTTTTCTCTTTGGGTTCGTCGCTTCAAATTAACAGATAAGAGTTTGTTACTTCCTTTTCTGTAGCATGTCAAATTGAACAAATACCACGCAATAATCGAATGCGAAAAATTATTTTAATATTCAAATCGTTCAGGAAACTTCAGTCTCGCAGTCTTAAAAAAAAAAGAAATAAAACCATTATTATCTTTTTCCGAAGTTGATCTTACATCCGACAAACTCTGCCGAGTCTGTAAATTCTTGACAATCTATATTTCTATTGTTTTACCTATATAACATGCGCTCCTTTTTGTCTCGAGCACCCCTATAACTAAGTTACACGTGGAAGGAAGGTTTTCACTCAAAACAATTGTGCGAAATACCAAATTCGATTGATTTCATTCTAAGATTTCGAGTTAAAAATAAGCCTTAAGCCGAGATGATTTTTTTTTCAGCCCGTAATCCGGCTAGAGTGATCTTCACATCAAAGATGGTACCGAAACAATTTGTGAGGACAACTCTAATTAGGCCAAACCCACATTACTCAGAAGCTTGATGAGAACAGTGACGTTACTCGCGCGTGGGGCCAAATTCTGGCCATCTGACTTTAAAAAGCATATTTTTATCCAACGTTAACGTGTTAACGGGAAAATTACCTATTTATTCTAATAGCTCTCAACAATTAGTTGATAAGAAAAAAAACCTACAAATTATCTTTTTTCGAACGTTGTCTCTCCGATACAGTCTTTTTTTTTTGAGAGCAATTATCGTTAAATAGCAAACTATTTTTGACTAATAACCTTCAATTCGAAGAAAAACGGTTAAGGGTTCGCTTTTTTTGTTAGTGGCCCCCACTTACAGCCGGGTATATGAATTTACTCGAGAGAACGCAGACTAGTACGGACAAACCGGTTCTTTTGCATCTTAAGCTTAACGCGCAATTTTGAACGCAGGGTTTCTTTTTTTCTCTTTTTCTCCGATGATTACCGGCGTTCACCGGTAATTCGCAGAAAAACGGCTTATATTGTCTGTCCTTCGGCATTCCATTGAGCAATTTCGAATGACTGATGTTCCGGGTTCACGTGATCAACCTCTTTACGGTAAGCCAAAAAAATTTTCTACGCATATCCGCCATCATTTTTTTCCGCAAGGGCCTGTTCAACGCTGCAGAAAACTATTTGTCGCCTATCCTTGATCTAGTTTCTCCCAGTCGAAAATTCGATGGTGGGGCCACCTAAAAAAAAAAACGACCCTGACCTAGAGGAAATCACGTTTCGCACAGTATAAATATACAAAAATGAAACCGGCAAGATAATTTGCCACAGTAAACAGACCTTCGCGGATATTTTTTTGGCTTCTCTATAACAAGGGTCATTACAGTACTTTTTATCAAGTTTGCTTGCGACAAAAAAAAACAAAGAAATTCTTACGTTCCGCCGCCCGCATGTTTGTGGTCCGATTTTACGCGTGTGTTCAAAGTCTAAAACAGGCGTATCAATTTTATCACTATATCTGGTTGGAGGGAAACATGAGTTGTTGTTTTGCACAAAAATTACTATAAATCATATATATTTGTTTGCCAAGAAATTTACCTTTCAGTTGCGCGAGAGAAAATCCGGAAAAAAATTTGGAATAGAGCGTGATTGTGACAAATCAAAAACGAAGAAAAATTTGGAATTTTGATGAATTATTTTATTTTCATTATTTTCGACACATAAAATAAATCCTAAAATTACGGTGGCAAAGTCTCATAAAATCACATTTTTTTTTCAAGTTCAAAGTCTCATTCTGTGAAATTTTTTTTAGGGCCCCGATTCCGGTCTGTTCAACACCATTGCTTTATCTCATCAGAACTCACAAAAGATAGTTAGGAAGACTAAATAAGCCAAAAGATAGAGAATTTCAAAAACAAAAATATAAACTAGTTTCTGGAAAAAGTTAACTTATTAAAAATATGGGATCGGCACGTCACGGCAAGTCACTTTGGCCAGATATGGCCACCGCTGAGTATGTGGGTTAATCGGTATAACGGCCTTCCTGCTGCATACAAACAAATCTTTATAGCCTTTGAAATTGTATAAATACGTCAAGCCATTTCTGCGGAAAACTCTTGCAACTGAATCAGTGTTTTTAAAGAGCTAAAAAATCTCGCCCCTAGGAAAATTTATAAATGACGTGAAAATTTATTTATCTGGTTTCATATCGATAATTATTAATCAGAGTCAATAATTCATATCGGAAAATAAAACATTTTCACGTTTTTTCGTCTACTCGACGAAACTCAAACACGATCAAAGATGGCGCCTTTTTTGTATTTAACGGTTAACAAAGAAAGTTCGATGCCGAAATTTTCTAAATTTCAATTTGACATCGCATAATTTTTTTCCTAAAAATAAACCAGAAACTAAAATTTTTTATAGTTTGATTTATCATCGGAAAAGTATGAGTGATTCTGATTAAATTATTTTAAGTCATTGAGATGAGAGATGGACTTAATTTTTTTTTAATATCATATTTATATAATTTACATTTTGAGTACCATATCGATCATGATGCCCAAGTAACTTAAATCTCTTATTCCCTATTCTTTTAAAAGGCAAATGAGAGATTTAAGTTACTCGGGCATCATAATGGATATTAACGGTGTGGAATATTGAAGTTTACTCAAACTGTTTAAAAAAAATCATACAATTTTTACAATAAGATGCCAATTAAATTAAACGGAGTGAAGCCTTGGCTTTCTGAATCTGGTCTCTGATTTAAAATATCTCTGTTGTCGAACAGAACGAAATAAAACAAGTTTGACATTTAGTAAAAAGATTGTTTTTTGAAAATATGGTCAAGATTATTTCCTAAAAATCGGAACTTTACACCTTGTTTTTCACAAATGAACTGTGAGATACAGCTGATTTAGAAAAAAAGATCAGATAAATTCAGAAAAAAGAAGGGTAAAATATATTTTGAAATGTTCATTCAAACTCTATGGCCCATAGTCTATGGGCGATTTGACTTTTTTGGTAATTTCTACCATGATTATTTTTGTACCCTAAAGGGTCCAAATGGACTTTTCAAAACATCAAAGCCAGTTAAATGGATCTGTGCCTGAGAGGGTCAACATGTCGGGTTTCAAAAAAATATTGCCAAAGGTTTATCTTGCAAAGTTCTCCGACGCTTATTAGAAAATTCTCGTCTAGTACCCATTACCAACTCATCAACTTTAGATTCTACAAATTACACCACCATTCGCCTCTTAGTTTTCTGCTACTATCCATGCTAAAGATACCGCCGCCTTAAAAAAAATTACCTAAACCCAATCATAAAACCTCCATTTATCTCAAAACCGGTTAACATTTTTATCCTGAAATAGACGCTCAATTTTTAACATTTTCAGTCTGCAAATTAAAATACAACAAAAATTATTTTTTTTCTCGTGTTTTTGTCAAAAGGTTATTGCACAGAATCGCATAAAATAAATAGAATTTATCCTACAATAATGTTGTTGATTGGGATGTGGATCAGCTTGACGAAGTATCCGATAAAACCCATGATGCAAAAACCGATGGCTAAAATAAAAAGATTATAAATGGGGTCATATTTCAAAAAAAATAATCTTACCAGTGGCGAAAACGATTTTTTGAAATTCCTTCTTATCTGGTTTAGTTGATCGGCGGACAAATCTAAATTGAATTATTTAATAAAAAGTTTATCAAATGATATGAGTTCTAATTGTGAAAGTTTAAGTTTTCTAATTTTAAGAAATTTTTAAATTGTAATATGACTCCTTCATTAAATTTTTATATTGTAATATGACGCCATAATTGAATTAATAAATTCTTATATAACTTGGTATTACAATTTATAAATAAAATGCGATAGCGTCATAAACACAATTATAAAATCCAAATAAGGAGTCATATTACAATTTCAAAATTTTAAAAATTCTATTTTATGTTTCAAAACGAACCTGAGGGCATCTTTAATGTAGATTTTGGCCGGGTCGATTACTTGCTCCATCATATCCATGTTTGCGGTAGGGGGTTATTCAAATCTAAAAAAAATCAAAATTAATATTTGTACAATTTTCTTAAATTAATTTTTGTAACAAAAATATAAAACAAATAAAAGAATAGATCATATTGAATAAAAAAATAAAGTTTGACGATTTTGTGCAGGGTTTTCGTCATTATTGCAAATTCGAGAAAGTTTACTGACGAACGTAAACTTTCTTTTTTGAGAAATTTCGGATAGCGTCATCCAACTCGGCCAGATTTTTTTCGATTTCTGATTTTCTCATTTTATACTTGAGAGTATCACACTGTCGGACAGGGAGCGAGTTTAATTCGTTCTCAGTTTCAGCAAGGGCTAAAATTTTCTGTTAGTTCCCAAAAATTTAGAAATTATTTAAGGGGGTGGCATAAGTCAAGCAGATTGGTACATTTTTTCGGAGCAATATATCCATTATTATCCCCGGGTCACTTTAAAAACTTTATTTGCTGTTATAAAGAATAGGGAATAAGTTTTTGAAAGCTGCAACCGGTGGAATATAATGGTATTGAAAGAAAAAAAATGTGGAATATTTTTTTTTATTTTTTATCTTCAATAAAAGTGTTCATTCTTACAAACGTTACATTTTTATTTTCTAAACCTACACTATAGTAAAAATTACAAAAAAACACTTTTCACTGTGCATCAATTTCCAACTTTAACCCGACTATAGAAATTTCTCTAATTACTCTGCACAGTCGAAAATTTCTTAAATATCAAAGTTTTTTTTCCATGAAAAAGGGTAAAAATTGGCAAAAAGTAGAGAAAAAACAGCTTTTTTGAGATAAAAATTGACCTTAATTGCGTTTTGATATTAAAAAATGTCCTGACTATTAAACCAAAATGGCGCCTATTACACCGACCATTTTATTGAGAATTTTTCACGACCATAAAATTTTTAAAGATTCCAGTGCCGAATGGCACTTATTCGAGTGCAGCAGTCAATTTGTTAAAAGATTTCTTCAGACAGGTTTCAAAATGTGATATCGCCGGACCTTCAACCGATGTAGTTGACATTGCGGCGATTTAATAGATTCGCAAAACAGTTCAAGTGATGTGATTTCTGCACTATTTTTTATGAGAGGTCAAGAAACACGAATAAAAATTTTGGACGTGATTTGGGGAACAGTTTCATAATTTTTTTGAAAAAGTCGTTAATAAAAATAAAAAATTTTCAAACAGCGGTGCGAGAAAATATGTAGGAATCCAGAAAAAAGTTTAAGTGGCTATTTTTTAGGGGTTTTACACACAGATTTCAGTTATTTAAATACAAAAAAAGATTCTTTGGACAAAAAGATGCGGAAAATTTTATAATGCTTCGATTTTTTTTTGGGCAAATTTTTACGAGTTCAAAGATGAAAACCCGAGAACGTCAAAATGCTTTGCTAAAATGATTAACAAATGATTTTATGAAGCTGAAACATATTTAAAGTGGTTCAGCTAACTTTAATAAGCATGGAAAATATACTGACTTACTATTTTCGTAAGTTATATTGACTTTTTACTGAGACTGTGGAATGGAAATTCGATGATTTTTAAGGCAATTTCGAAAAATATCATTTCACTTCCATTGCCTACGCCTTAGTGAAAAAACTCATAGTCGTTATTCAGCAAATGAAAACAGCTTTGAATTTTAAATGAATGATCAAATCTGAATAAAAAAAATTTAAATGCAGTAAACTACAATTTTTTCAAATGATATGGTAAAAATACCTAATTGAAAATCAATTTTCAGGAATATGCACATGTTGCTCTGGCTGAGTTTTTATAGTGAGGCCGTAAGAATAAAAAAGCGATAATCTTTAAAAGTATTGTTTAGTCAAAAATAATTCCACTTGTGATCCGAATTATTTTTTGTACCCTGGTAGTTCACTGCATTTAAATTTATTTGATTCTGATTTTTTTGTAATATAGTTAATTAACTAAATATGGACAGTGGTAATATTATAATTTGAAAACATAAACATTTAATTTTCCGGCTGATTTACGAAAACAAAATATGTGCCTAACGAGATTCGAAGTTCGAACCCACCACAATTTAAGAAAATTTCTGAATTGAGCTTTTTTAGTTTTATATTGACTACAATTGATAATTTTGACTCGATCTTTAGTTATAAAAACATCATTAATTTTGACTTACTATCTTTCAATTTTCGTAGTATCCTCCTCCTCTCTTCTTCTGATAATTTAACGTGGTTAGGTGGGCAATCAGGATCCCGATTTGCCAACGCATATTTTTCATCAGCTATATCCTTCAACTCCCCCTTTCGTTTTAGTAAACTTAAATTTCAATTAAAAATTTGAAAAAAAAAATTAATTGTTTGGGTGGATATTTTTTTTCGCTTTTCGTAGAGAAAATAACAATTTTTTTTTCAATTTTAAACATACTCTTTTATTATAATAATGTAACATATGTAATCTGTAGAGATTTAAACATAGTCTATGATGCTTCATTTCAAAATTTGAATGTGTAGAGAGCATTTTGAAGTGATATTTCCGGAGATAAAAATTATAAAATTTAGATTTTTTTGGAATAGGGGTAAATTCCAATCAGAAAAAATTCAACTTTTATAGATAATATTCTTACCTTAGTAGAAGAATTTATGCAAAAAAAAGAAATTTTAAATTCGAGTAATAATCCGCTGAATTAATAGAAAATTACCCGAAAGAAAAATTACTCATTCTTTGGAAACCAGATATATTTGTTGTGTATCACTGATCTATGTTATCAGTTGAAAATGTGACTTAAAAAGTGACTACGAATGTATGTTCGTATTTTTTTCAAACTCTTGTTAATGATTCCAAAATTTTAAAGCCCAAAAACTGACTAAAGTGTGACGCTACGAAATTGTGCTAAAAAATCTCCACTTTGAATTTTATTAACTTTTTTTCTCTCGCAATATTATCATTTGAAAGTCTCAAAAAGTTTTTTTCGCAAAATGCGTAGGTGTGATTTGAATCTGAAATTTCATAAATCTTATAATAAACTTACTATTGTGGTACCGTTCCTCTTATTTCTAAATCATACAAATTTTGCGAATTTGCTTTTTCAGTTTTTGCTCGATTACTATCTTCAATAGACTTAGATCTCGTTCTGGTCCGTTGTGGTTTCCACGCATTTTTTGCATTTTTCGAAATAAAATTTTGATTCTCTCTATTTTTCGAATTTTTCAAAAAGTTCAAATTAAAAAATCTACAAATTTTGACTCGAAAAAACTAGACTTTTGAAAAACTAAGCTTTGAGTATTTCTGCCTCTGCTTTCTGGGGCCGTGTTTGGACGTGGCACAGTTTGCGTAGGTTGCCCGTTTGATTTCTGCCACGTAGAGACTCCCCCGCTGAATCGACTTTCCACTGACGAATATTTTTCACTACGCCAAAGGGCTTTCACTGGAACTGGAGTTTTCTAGAATTAGAAAAAGTTTTGAACTTTTCTTTTAATAAATAACAAATATAAATAGTATACGTGGGGTGTAATTTTTTGAGTTGTAGATATCAAATAACACGTAGGTGGGTGAAACTTATGGGTGTACACTGTACAAGCACCATAACAAAAAAATCTAAGTTTGTTTTTTCCGGGTCGAAGGAGCTCGGTTTATTACTGCAAGTCATATTAATCGACTACCCACGCATTTTTGAAGAGGTTTAGATTTTATTTTATACGTGTTCGAAAAATTAAAGGAGGTTGTAAAAAATCCAAATTTGTATTACGAAACTTGATTACAAATTAATTTTAAGGAACATTCGAATCCCGGGATGCTTTTCACTGTAGGTCAGTACACGAAAAGCTAATTTTTCTAAAAACAACAAAAGGTGCTAAAATCCCCTCGAAATACTATTTTGTTTTTTATTATTTATCCAGTAAAGTTTACTGAGTAAACAATTAATTTAGACGACCACGCAATATAGGGGAGGCCCAATATTGGCAATATCGCCGAAAAACACACGCAATTTCAAGATTTCAAGGTAAAATAATTCTAGTGCCCATATATCGCCTAAAGTGCCAATATTGCCTAATTGCGTGGGCGTTTGAGCTTTTTTAGAAATTACTTTGAGTGCGTCATGAATGACGATATTTTTTTTTAATTGAATTTCTCAAATTTACTTTTTTTAATTTTGTTTAATTGTGTAGACTCTGTAGAGTACTTAATTATACGCATTTTGGTAAATTTCCCCAAAAAAAGTTAAAACTGTTATCAAACACCGGTCTCCTGGTAAACCGGTTCCGAAGAAAATAAAAAATGAATCAGGGAATTTGAAAAACAAATCTGTCTTCCCCACGCCTACGCTCAAATAGAGCATTTTTACGAGTAAGACCAAACACGTTTTATAAAACGAGCAAAAACATCTCACTCTAATGGCACCGTAGCGAGTAAAACAAAATAATTGAAAATTATCGAACTAAGCTCACCTTAGTTCTTTCCTTCTCTCTGGCCTGTCTTTGAATTTGTCTCATTCTATTCACATTTGCCTGGACATGATTTTTCGGTGCTGGTGGTTGCTTACTAGCATTATTAATATTTACCCTTCTTGCTTCCTCAAAAGTTTCAAAAAGTTTTCCCACCAAACCTTGTCTTCCCAAATTCGCTGTTTTCTCCGCATCATTACCCTTGATCCTAGGGGCGACCACGGCCACATTTTGACGCGAATCATGTTGGTTATGAACGGTGATGCCTTTTGGGGGTACAAAGTAATTCGTCGAAAACCATTTAAAAGTATTAAAAATAATATTTCAATTTGCTGAAAAATACTTTAACCCTCACAGGCGCGCTTGTGCTCTGTGACACAGCGATCAAAATTATTATCGGGAAGTCTTAGTCCAGGCCAGCGGAATATCGGAACAATACCCATAGAGTTTCTCCTATTTTTAATTTTAGAGTAGGGCTTTTAATAGGACGCGAACGGGACCCAACTAATGTCAATTTTATAGTACAAAATGAATCTTTTTAATTAAAAGAAAAATAAAGTTGAAACCCGTTCGTGTCCTATTATGGGCCATAATATAATGTGACATATATTTTAAATTAGGTTTTCTAATCTCAGTTTAATTCCCACCAAAAAATATCGCATTCTCTAGTTTATAAATAATTTCGAGAAAAACTGTTAACACTTAAAGGTAACCTTTTTTTTAGAACCCCCAACCAGTTTTGTCGCTGCGTAAAATTGAAGTAATTCGCGAGCAAATAAATTTTTTTTATGAACTCTATTATCTTTTTCGCCTTATTTCCAAACAACGTCAATTTCACGAACTGTAAACACAGACCAGGGATGGTGCAAGAGTAGTGTAAGGAGGTTATTTTAAATTTCGACTGTAAAATTCACAAAAGAAGTGCGCGAAAATCGAAAAATTTTGGAAATTGGAAAGAATAATTAACACTTAATAGCGCCAAAGCATAATCTTAGAGGATTACGGTTTTGCTGCAAAATATAGCCAGACTATGGTCGAGTTTTGACAGAAAACGATGCTAGGATCAAAAAAATTTTGAATAAAAGTTAATTTATTTTCTAGAATCGCTGTGGTTCAAAATCAGACCATAGTTCGCTAAATATCGTATATCCAGCAACGTCACAAGGAATCTATTGTGCATTTAAATTGTCTAATTCTCACTTCCATATCAAAAATTTTAGATTTCGCACAATCTTTTTTGTAAGATTTACTAGCGAACATTCCAAAAAAATTTCTTACAAAATCTTAGCTTACCACCCCTTGGCTGACATTACCGAAAGACGTTGTTTTGAAAATAAGGCGATAAAGCAATGGACTTCAAAAAACTAAAAGCTCCGTGTTAACTCAATTTACCTGAGGGTA
>SCLH01000574.1:30730-42386 GCA_004367855.1 Oikopleura vanhoeffeni | reverse complement strand
CCTGAAGACGAATAAAATTCTAAACATGTTGTAAA
Source organism: Oikopleura vanhoeffeni (assembly GCA_004367855.1). Lineage (NCBI taxonomy): Eukaryota > Metazoa > Chordata > Appendicularia > Copelata > Oikopleuridae > Oikopleura > Oikopleura vanhoeffeni. The sequence continues at coordinate 42,351 of SCLH01000574.1, read as the reverse complement.
AAACTATTTTTAATAGCAAATAAATAATATATATTTGTGCCTCGAAAAACCCAATAAAATTTTTATTTATAGTTTGGATATTTTGACAAGACACGTTTTTTCGAATCAACTTTAAAAATAAGAAAACTAAAATGAGATACAGTAGAGTTTTTCATAGAGCGCAAACGAGCTCCAACCTTTTGCCATTTTTCTTCAAATAAATTTTAAAAATTGAAATTTTAGCGTTTTTTTAAAGATTCGTATGTATAATGAAAACGCAAAAATATATTTTTTTAAAATTTATTCGAAGAAAAATGGCTTTCAGTTGGAGCCAGTTTGCGTGCTTTTAAAAGCTCTTTACTTCACCTTTAAAACATTTTGAACCATTTTGTTATGTTTCTGACACTTTGATTGTCATAAATGATATGAGTCAGCTAAAGCATGATAAAAACGCCACATTGGTATAAATTTGAAATAAAATATTTACAGTTTATTCTTACAGTCAGAATTAAGAGTTTACTTTAGAATTTTTAACAATTATTTTCGTCCGAATGATTATCGACTAGACTTTTTGCTCTTTGTTTGGCTCCTTGTGTGGAATTGTTCGTGTAAAATGGTGTGATGTGGAAATTGTAATACTGGAGAAAAGTAAAAGAAACAGAAAATATTCCAATTATTGCGCCAGCGATCACGTCTGAGGGATGATGACGGTAATCCTGAAAATACAATTTTGAGCTGGAGAAAATATTTTAGGGACCTGACATAATCGTGTCAGATCTCAGAAAATTATATCACTTTGACCGTTACACAAATATCTAGGCCACAACCCCCATCTTAAACTGAAGTTTTGACAATACATTTTTGTGTTACCCTCTAAAACATTAAGATTTACGCTCTTATTTTTTTTAATATCTTATATTTTATTTTCTTCTGAAAATAACAACAAAAATAAAAGTAAATTGATAACAAAAAAAATCTTACACAAAATTTCTCAAAAATGAAAGTGTGAAACAAAATCGAAAAACTGCAATTGTCATGTTTGTCTATAACTTATAGAGTACTACAAGTAAATGTATGGTTTTGCCGTTTTTACATGTTAAAAAACGCCATTTTGTCCTTATAGAAATTATGCTCTAAAAATCGGAAAAGGGCTAGAACGCTAAAACATGAGCAACCTTCATTTTGTCCAGTTCCAGTTAAAATAGCTCAGAAAACGAAAATAATAGTTCAAAATATTAATACCCGCTACATTATTATGGTATTTGAAAATTAAAATAATCTTTGATAAATTGGCCGTTTTGTCCATATACAAGACAAACGTGTTTTCCACGTGAATTTTGGCCTAATTTCGGCTGTTTTGTACTAATAGACAACCACGGCAATATGTATCAGTTCCGAGGTATCTTACCACGATAAATACCGTCTAAAAATAAATATCTCTGAGAAAGGTTAGGTCAAGCTTACCTGTGTTCTTGAGATCCCAACGTATATGGCAGGAGTAAACCATAGAAAGAAAATGCCAAGACTGACTGACGCACCAGGAAATTTCACGCTACCCATGCCCAAATTCATTGTTGATTTCAATTTACTAAGCCAATAAAAACAGTATAAGGCGCACCAAGTTGAGCCAGCAAACGCGAACGACGTGTGCCCAGAGGGAAATGAGCGTCGACCACCTCTTAAAAGTAAACTTTTTCCTCCAGCAGAATTTATACAGTCTGGAATATCGACCAAGGATTTTACATCTTCTATGTATGGAAATGGGACATCGCCGACTTCGGTACCATTTACACCAAATCGACGAATAGCTTCCATTTGGGCATCTGTGTTTGACAAAGGAAATTGCCTTAAATTTATAATTATACCTAGAGGTACCTAGTGTAAGGAAGGAACGGCAAAACTTTTTACATTCAAAATTCCTTGAATTATTAATAAAATTTAGCACGTGAAAAATTATTACTTTAGTTAACAGTACAAAATTGTTTTTGAAAAATCGTCAAAAATTGAAAAAAGTTTTTTTAGGGGTGGCGTCCGAACCGCCTGAATTTTTTCCCCGCAAAAGAGGTATCATTAAATTTGCTTAGGTGTAGGCGGATGACGTTAAATAATAGCATTGCGTAGGCCCAAATATTGGTTAGTCGAGCAAAAAAACTATAGGGTAGACGAATTATGCTCGAGAATGGCGCTAAAGAGCTAAAATTAAAAACTACAGTGTTCACACTCAAGTCTTTTCGATTTCTCCTATTTTTTTATCCAGACGGCTAGACAGCCAAAATCTTAAGCAAAGTGAAGGCAATTAGGTATTGCCCTAATTTCAGGCTTTTTGACCTTATAGACAAACTCGTCAGTACTGTAAATAAATGTTTCTGTGTAATGCCAGCAATTTATTTTCAGAAAAGCGGACCTACAATAATATTTCGAATGCACCAAAAAATAAGTTTTTACCGTATATGTTACTCGAGATATAAGCTATATCATATAGCCCCCCTTCAGTTACCTCAAATATCGCAATTTAATTTTTTTTTTAATTTTTTAACTACTAGTAGATGAACCTTCAGGCGTTACTGATCGCTGATCAAGGCGTTCAAGATATACGGCATAAATACTTTGATAGCTGTGTTTAAAAACACAACGGCGCTAGGTGGGGGTAATTTATAAAAAAACAGGCCCTTTTCTCGCTTGATTTAAAACTCACATAATAATATCACAATAATAAAGGTGGAATACCATAATTAAATAAAATTACCTAGAGGGAAGAGTCAACCATAAATTATCTCCATTTGCTTTCAAAAAAACTTCTTCTTTCGTCGTATAAGCCGTAGGAGTGAAACATCTCGATAAAAAATCAGGTCTAGGTCTCCCATACGCATTTTTTATAACATCTGTAATAAGCCCATTTGTAAAATACGCCATTGTAACGCATAAGATTGCAATTGTGATTTCTGACACAATTCTTCGATTAACTCGCGGAGAGAATTTTGATTGATTTCCCGCGTTGTTGTATTTTGCAGACCAACCTGGTCGAATAAGAGAAGTAAGAATTACTAAGGCTGACGGGAAAATGCAAATTAGGACAAATACAGTTTCTGGATGAATGGTTTCGGGTTCAGCATGCGGAAAATTGTAATTATGCCAATCATTAACTGAAAGAAAAAATTACGATCAATTATTTAGGCGCGATACTCTCCAAATTATGGAGTGTACAACAGGCCATTAAAAACGGAGTTTTTGATCGATTTTCTCTTATATTATGAAAAATTCGTAACTGCTAAAAGTCAACTTATTCGAAGCCAAAGCGTGTGCATTAAAAACCGTTTTTTTGAAAAATATCAAAAATTAAACATTTCGTAATTTTTTTATTTTACTTGTTTTACTGATTTCTGTCTAAGCACTTTTCAAAGGGCATTTGGAAAAAAGTCGCTACAGGTTGAGTGTAAAAAACGCCATAATAATAATACTCAAAATTGTAATCAAAAATAGCATAAAAATGAATCATCTGTGCCTTTTATGTAAGGCAATAAAACATCAAGTACCTTCAATTTAGGTCTGACACCATCTGGTGGGGATATTTACCAGGTTTTTGCTGATTACCAGTGAACCGGTAGAGCTTGAAAACCATTATGTTCAGTGGTTAAAATTTTGTCAGCTATCCAAATTCAAAAAACGATTATTTCTGCCTACTACGGTTTTTGCGACACGCACCCCTATTCGATTCTAAGCTCTACCGGTAATAAGCGAAAACCGGTAATTACTCAACCAGATGCTGTCAGGTGTCAAAACAAATATTGCCAGAAGTTTTCTGGATACTTATCGAAAATTTTTCCTTTAGTACCTACTACGGTAAACTTAAAAATGGACCTCAGATAAAACTTGAGTTATTTTATTTTTTTTGCCATCTTTTGATTCTGTAAAGATTATTTTTTTCTAATCTGAGGAAGCAAAAAACTATTTTCAGAAATACAAATAACGCGCTCTTTGACACAATACATTTATAACTAACCTTCAACATGCCTCAGAAAGGGCTGAATCGCTGTCGCAGAAATCACAAAAACTGTCCCCAGAATTATTCTAATCGAAATCTCTCCGGCCCAAGCGCCATAGTCCAAACATTTCCATTCGTCGTCTGGGGTTCTCGACATTTTCGCTTCTGCAAAATAAATTTTAATTTTTTCAATAAAAATTAATCATGCGAGTTTATTTAGCGATTCAACTTTAATGAGCTCAAGCTTTTGTCCGTATCAAAAGAACATTTGTTCTGGTTTTTGTATGAAAATTATATGACTAAGATACGGTAAATATATTCTTAATATGACTCATATATTATATGAGTTTTAAATTATTATATTTATTATTATAACTTATAATAATATATATTATATGACTAAGATACGAAAACTGTGCGCACATAAGGCCCAATTATTACTACGCTATAAATTGCTACTTTTCGAAATAATTGAAGCTTCTTTTTTTCGAAAAAACGCTTCTCAAAAGTTTCACTTTGTTTTGCGCTAGCTTTTTCAATAATCTGAGCAAAGCTCTTATTTATGGTAGGGTTGTTTGAGACATGTATAATATATAATGAGTCAATTTTAAAAATTGTATTTTTTTAACGTTTCAGGTTTATTCCATCGTCAGAAGTGAGAAAAAATAGATTACAAATACATAGAAAATATTTTGTGTCAGAGCAATTAAGCGAAAAATTGCGAATAAAACTTTTTTTTCTAGCGGTTCTAACGAATCGGGCCTCAGGTGCGCACAGTTTTGAAAACTTTTTTTTGGCATTTTGACGAAGTACAGCACTTTTGAGGCGCTGAACGGATTCTTTAGACAAATTGAAGGTGTGTCAATGGAGGTAAATTATCACCAGCTATCGCCAACATTTTTTGTCATTGTTTGAAATGCAAATTATTGAAGATGAAATCAATAATGGCACAATTTTGGCATATCACAGATATGTTGACGATATATTTGTCGTACTCAAAAAAGGTAAAAAGTTAGGCCTACTGGACAAATTAAACAATTTTGATCGTAATTTGAAATTCACAATGGAAAATTCTGAAACAAACGCCTAAACTTTTTGGACACTACAGTCGTAATTTTTGGTATTACGCTTAATTTGGGCATTTTCGAAAACTACAGCAACTGACTGTATGACTAACTTCAAAACCGGTTAAGCCAAAAATTATAAAATAGGTGCTTTCATAGGCGAACTTTATCGTTGTCATCATTTCTACAACCACCGATGAAGCAAGAGATCAGGCTATTGAAATTCTAAGCAAATTTTTTTAAAAAATCAATACCCCGTTAACTTACTTGATCAAAAATTTCAGAAGTACGAAATTTTCAAAAATCGGATTACTCAGAAAGACGCCAAGCCGATCTTGATAATTACTCTCTTTCACTTACATACACTAGCCAAAGTGCTCAAGTGTTTCTTCTAACATTTATAAAATAATTAAACAATTTCACACCCAATTACAGTATGTAAAAAAATTGTTCGAGACCAACAAGGGAATTTCTACGGATCAAAACTATAATTGGCAGGAGAATTACTTTCAATCCAAAGGAAATTGGAGCTTTTGGTCTCGAACAATTTTTTTACATACTGTATAAACTTAACATAATTTTTTCAACTATTAAACTTGATAGTGTTATCCACCCACGATTAAAACCGCAAAAAAAATACTTTCAAAACTGTTATTTATGCTATGAGTATATTTGCGAGTGTGAAGCTAATTACATAGGAGAAACTCAACAATTACTACACAGTAGAGTTAAAAATCACAGAACTGATAAAAATTCTGTTCTACATGAACATTTATTAACATTTCTACTTAATCACACCTTTTATAATGTACTAGGCGTTGACCCAGGGACGCTACAGATAAAGAAAATTTAATTTTTTCGAAGTCATTTCACCATTATTGAAAAAAACTTAACACATACAAATTCTCGCAAATTTTCGAAGGAATGTTAATTTGTCTAAATAAACGACCTTAATAAACAAAAAGAGCATAATTCTAAAATTTTTATGCACATGCTTTCTCAACAAATCAAATAATACTGCTATAACCTAGATTATACGAATCGGGCATTACTGTGCGCACCTGAGGCCCGATTCGTTAGAACCGCTAGAAAAAAAGTTTATTTCGCTTAATTGCTCTGACACAATTATTTTCTTGTATTTGTAAATCTATTTTTTCTCACTTCTGACGATGGAATGAAAATGAAACGTTAAAAAAATACAATTTTTAAATTGACTCATTAAACAGTATGAAGCTCTTCTTAACTCTATTTTTTTAATGATAATTATCAAAAAAACAGTGGATTTTTCATATCGATTATGGGGCCTCCTCGCACATATTAGCCACTTTTTAGCCAAGATTTTTATATAATTGGGCTTTTGAAAACGACTTATCCGATTGAGTTCGTAGATAGCTCAAACTGAGCACAACTATTTGAGAATAATAAATTTAAAAATACGGTCCGAATCAGACCATTGTTCCCAATTTTAAACAAAATCTGATAATCAAACAATTTCAGTAATCTCAGAAAATGGTCCGTACGTATCAGGAAGTGTATTTATACAAAAAATGACATATTTTTTCGCAAGCTAAAGGCTATTTTACAATCTGGTCTATCCAAATAGTATCCTAAAAGCCTTTTCTTAATCGGGATTATGTCAATTTAGGAACCATAACCCCCTAAACTTTAAGACGTTCTCAATCATTTCCCGCACATAGCAAAGTTGATTATCCAAAACCATTTGTAACTAACAGAACCAGCTAGCTTTTGCTAGCTCCAAACTGATCATTTAAAAATTTAATTTTTAGTTTTTTGCGTTTTTGTCCGCGAATGCAAAATTTTAAAAAAAGCAATTTTGAACGATTTGTTAGGCTTTTCCGGAGCCTCACACAAAAAAAATAATAAATATGAAAATTGAGGAGTAGGTACAACTGCGTGTCTTTTAAGAGGCTTTTAAAAGCTAGGTCGTCGTATGGATTGTATCAGATTACTGTTAAGTAAATTACGCGGAAGTTGATCTGTTAGTTTACAATAGTTTTTGGAAATCATCCTTGCTAGTTTACGGGAAATGACCTTGGAAGAGGCTCAAATTTGCGAACACCACTCCCTTAGGGGGTTGTCCATGCTGGAAAGGCTTTTTCGAAGGCTCATTACTTTTTTTCCTTCATAACAATCTTATAAAACTCAGGAATAGTAGTCGTAATCTTGACACATTTACTTCTGACTTTTTTCATAGCATGTTCGACCACCGGTAAATTGAGTTAACCGCGAGCAATTTTTTTTTGAAAGTCCTATTCTTTTTCGCCTATTTAAACAACGTCATTTTCGGAATAACAAGCCCATGGTGGTGAGCAAGACGTTCAAGTACTTTTCGATTTTGCGCTTAAATCGACAAAAAGTCGCGAAATCGAAATTTTGAATATGAAAAGTGAGAATTAGACAATTAAATGCACACAAAGATTCCTTGGGTACGGTTTGCTGGAAACGATATTGCAACTATGGTCTGATTTTAGAAAACGGTGCTAAGGATCAAATAATTTTGTGAAAAGTTTATTTTTTCTAGAATACACTGTGTTCAAAATCAGACCAAGTTGCTAATATCGTTTTCAGCAAACCGTACCCAGAATCTTTTGGTGCTTTAAATTGTCCAAACTCTCACTTCATATTCAAAATTTCGATTTCACGCACTTTTTTGTCGATTTATAGCCAATATCGAAAAGTATTTGGCAACATCTTGCTCACCACCCCTTGGGCTTGTTACATTCCGAAAATGACGTTGTTTTAAAATAAGGCGAAAAATAATTGACTTTCAAAACAATTTTGCTCCGCGTTAACTCAATTTACCGGTTGGTCGAACATGCTATGAAAAAGTCGAAGTAAATTGTTCCAGAGTACGAACTACTAATTCCTGAGATTTTATAAGATTTTTGATAGGAATAAAATTATGAGCCTTCGAAAAAGCCTTTCCAGCATGGACAACCCCCTTAACACCTTGTAGAGCATATAAAAAAAGTTCCGCAAAGCACCAGAGCCACATTGTGGCTCTACTTTGAATGTTGTTCACAGAAAGCTTAACGCAGTTGGAAATTTTAATTTTGTCTGCAAAGGAAGTTGAAGTCACTATTTTTGACATTCGACATTTCATATTCAGAATTTTTATTTTGAGTTCTAGAACATAGTGGCGCGCTAGACAGCATAGAGGTGTCTCAAAATTTGATATACTCGTATCACGATTCATACGTCATTTTGTCTTAAGCTATATCAACATAGTTGCATATCGTCTAAGTTTTGTCCGATTTGATTATTATTATTTTTGCAGTGTATTGTTTAAAATGTAATATATGTCTTGTTATCATCAATTTTTTAATGAAAAAGTTTATTTTTCCCTATAAAGCAGATAATTGCTTTTTTCTATTATTTTCGAGTAAATATGGTAATGAAGTACAACTGTGGACAATGTTATTGGCTAAATTCCACTTTTATAATAACTAAATTTTTTCTATGTATCTTGAAGTTTGAAATTTAGATACTCACTTTCCTACAGAAACATGTCTGCCCTCTAGATACCAATAAATTTTTATTTCAACTGTTATGCATGCACAAAACACTTTCCTAAAACTGGCTAATTCTACATTTGATTTGATGTCCAGTTCCGATAATTTTTACGGAAGTGAAACATAGCTAAAATCCTGATAAATCAACTCCCCGTAATGCCGGAACAAAACATTCGAAGAAAATTCAATTATTTTCTTGAAACGGCGATCTGAATTTTTAAATGTATTTGAAAGAAAGATTCCTCGATCACAGTTTTTGTCTTTTTCGACAGTCGTATCGACTCTTCTTCATGCAGTGCTCCTCGCCGGTCAATCCACTCTTCTCGATCTCTCCTCCTTAGTCATCTCTGCTGAAGTGCGTCTAGTGTCTGTTATCGCATATTCTTCTGTCTCTTTCTCTATCATTGCTTAAAATTGTGGCTCTGTGCTCACAAGGGTTAAAGTCACTACTGTATTATTTTCAACAATATGTAATTATTTTTCTTAAAACCTCTAGATCCATAATATATTGCAATATGATCAGTACGGTCGTCATCTGCTGCTAGGAGATTTTCTATATTCTCAGGTTCTACTGAATTACTTCTTCGCAAAGATGAATTTCTCGACAGACTCAAAATAATTTTCTTATTACCAAAAATACGAATTTGATCTTTCATCAATTTCCAAGTTATGGTACTCAGTACTTTAATCTGCCCAATTTTTAATGTATTTAACCCGTGTACTCAAAATCTTAAAGCTTCATAGATTAAAAATTTCACAAAAATCGTAATTTCATCTCAGGATACATTAGTGCAAATGTAATAATCAATTTTGAAGCTCTATCAATTTTCTGCCAAAAATATGAAAATATAATTTTTCACATTTTGAGGATAATTTTTCATAAGAGAACATTCAAATGTGGCATCAAAAATTTCAGTCAGAATTTATTTTAACAAAAAAATAAAAGAACACTAAAGCAGTGAATCAAAATGACAGATAACAATTAGAGATATAAATTGTTTGTTTCATAAAAAAAAAATTTGACGCTAAACTACGTATGAGAAGTCAAAACTCAAATAAACGCTGAGCTCTCAAAATGCCTGTCCGTCTGAATTAAGCTAGGAACGGCAAAATTTATTTTGCTAAAAATTTTATAAATGAGTTTTAACCGATTTTGAAATTGCCTATGTTTAAGATTGATATTTTTTCGGAAAATATTTCAAGGCTACAATTTGAACATCAATTAAATTTTTTTAGCAAAACAGTATGAATCCACTACACCATAGTGCGTTGAATCTCCAAACTGTTCATTTAAACACATCGCAGATTTTTTTTTAGAATATCAAATTAAACACCTTCAGGTTCATAATCTATGACATTGTGATCAGTAGGATAGCTTGCTTCTGCTATGAGATTTTCTTGACTCTCAGCTTCTATTAAATTTCTCTTTGTCAAAGATAACTTTCTCGGACTCTTGCTCATAGTAATTTTTTTGTATTTTTATGTTTTTTTTCAACAAACTATAAATAGAGATGCAAACTAGCGGTAGAGAGCAATTTAATTATAATATCTACTTCTACAGCTGATATAAACATCTGTTGCCGATAAACATCTTGCTTTTGAAAACTATTTAAGAAACAACATATACTTCGGGTCGAAAGTAAAATGTATGGAGCGTAAAATGATTTACGCAATATTAAATTACGTTATAAAATGTATAAGATTAACATTATATTTTGAATTTTAATATATTATTCCCTAGGCAATAACAAGAGTTCTAATTCATGAAATTCAAAGATTTTTGCAGGATCAGATGATTTAGATTGAATTATTCATATTGATATGGAATTTATTTCAATTGATAAATCTTTCAAAATGTGAATATGCAATTTGAGAGTTTCCGAATCTGTTTTCTTCAGGATGTCATTGCTTTTTTAAAATGATTATGCGGTATTATATTTTTTTATTCGGAAAAAATCATCAGGAATGGCCTCCTTGAATTTTTGATGCCTTTCTTAGGACAATTACGGGGAAACCATAGGCGACATCGAAAAACGTTTTTTTGCATTCAACTGCCCACTAAAAAAGCTCAATGTAGAAATTTTTTCTTATTCATCGGACTACCGGTAACCGGAGATATATTATATAGGTATTTTCAGTATAAAATTTGAGAAACAAATCGAAACTCGTTTTTTTCTTCCGGGAATTCATCAAAAATATGGTTCAAGCAGTAAATGTGTAGACAATCGTGATATAAGAATGAACAAATATAAAAGTTTACCTTTCCGGCTAATTTTAAGAAAAAAAAATTTGGGTCCATCGAGATTCGAACCTACCAAAAAATTAAATTCCAGTTTATATCCGGTGAACCGGATGTCAATTCAACTTAATAAAATTTCTCTATTGAGCTTTTTTAGTTGGCAGTTCAATGCAAAAAACCGTTTCTCGATATCGACTATGGTTTTCCCGTAATCGTCACGAGAAGGGTGGGCCCACCTTAAAAAAAACTACCTTAGTCTCTATATTAGCCTCGACCTGTGACACTTTTTTTTTAAGGCGGCTAGACAGTGAAAATTTACTTTATTTTTGATTAAACTTAAGCTGTCTAGCCGCCTGGAAGAAAAAATGTGACAATCAAAAAAAAACTCAGGCTGTTCTATAATACGGGTCGATAGTGAAATGTATAAAAAGTGAAATGTATAAATTTGAGATTTTGAACATGAACAGGCGAAAACAAGAGTTCTAGAGCATAAAATTCCAATGTTTTTTTGGATCAGATTATTAAGGTCGAATTCTACAAAAGGATAAAAAAATTATTTTTTTGCATAGCCCAATCAAAATATAAATTTGCTAAACATTTTGTTAGTGTACCAAAATCTGTATTTTTCATGATGTCATTGCATTTTCAAAATAATCGGGTGGCGCAAAAAAATATTTTTTTTATCATTTTGAAGAATTTGATCTCAATAATCTGATCCAGCGAAAACATTGGAATTTTATGCTCTAGAACTCTTGTTCTCGCCTGTTTATGTTCAAAATCTCAAATTTATACATTTCACTTTTTATACATTTCACTATCGACCC
>SCLH01000574.1:13044-29718 GCA_004367855.1 Oikopleura vanhoeffeni | reverse complement strand
TTTGGCTAATATTTTATCGAGAAAATGTCAAATTAGGAACCACCATACCCTTAAGTATATCTATTACGGGACTTCATGGTCGTTTTTTACTAGATTTTTAGCCAATTTTTTATATAATTCGGTGTTTGCAAACAACTCATCCGATTTTATATCTAAATAGCTCAAACTGAGCAAAAATATCTTGTGAAGAATAAAATAAAAAATTTTGTCCATCAGACTATTTTTTTGTTTTTTTCTAAGATTACTGAAATTGTTTAGTTATTAGTTTTTCTTCAAAAAAATAGGTAACAATGGTCGGATTCGGACCAACTTTTTTATTTTATTATTCACAAGATATTTGTGCTCAGTTTGAGCTATCTAGAAATGAAATCGAATGAGCTGTTTGCAAACGTCGAATTATATAAAAACAATTGCTAAAAATCTAGTAAACAACGACCAGGAAGTCCTGTAATTGATATATTTTAGGCTGTTCAAATATAAAATATCGCATAAAATTTAAATTTCCAATCCAGTCTTTGAAAATAAAGCATTTAATTATCGGAAAAAAATACATTTCACTATGAACCCAACAAACACTTTTACACTCTAATTTTGACCCAAAGACGGCACAACTACAGAAAAAAACTATCTTACCTATCATTATGAAGAAAAGACTGCTGAAAACTCTGTCTATTTTTTAATTCGAAATCGTGAATATAAAACAAATGCACAAACCTGTAACCGGCATTAAATTCACCATTACAAAAATAAGTAGGTAAGTTAACTTTTTTTTTGTATTCGGTTTTGAGGCACAAATATATATAATATTTTGCTATTAAAAATAGTTGTAAGTTAACTTCAACTCAGGCGAAAATGTTTATCCAGAAAAAACGAACAAAAAAGGTTAGGAATAAATTTTTGTCGATCGAAAAGTCTAAACTAATAAAATTGAATTAACTGTAATTATATTTTTGAAGAGGTGATATCATCATGATTCAGTTCAAATAAATCCAATTGATACCAAATAATTTACATATCAAATGAATTTTTATGTGATTTGATAACAAATGATTTTTCAATTGAATTTTCAATCTACACTTCTGTTTATTTTATTATTACAAGTTTATTTTCAGTAAGACAAGGAAACTTAGGGCCAAAGTCCAGGCCAAAAAAATCATAAATTATTCGAAATGAAATTTGACCCAAATAATTTTTTTCGATAAAAATATTCTACGCTTGTATTTGTTGTATAAACGGACGGTTTAAATTTTCAAAACGGCCAAAAAATTTAAATTACTAAATTGTTATGGTTTTGAAATTATTTTTTAGTCAAAAAACGAAAATGAAGAAAACTAATGGAGCAATTTTTGACTTTATTTATTGTTGAACTGATCTGTAATTTGTTTTTAACACTTACGTCGATTACAGTGTCCAGGAGAAAGCAGGGAATCACGTGAGGTAGGGCTTCCCTCAACAAATGTCATAGGAACACTCCATCTGAATTCATTTTTCTCACTGATTTTATTTTTACTTGAGATCATTTTTTAAGAAGAAATAATTTTCAGGAAAATGCTGCGTTTTAGTTTACATTTTAAGGAGACATAAAATTAATGATGACCATAAAAATCATTGATCTAAGGACCCACATAGTTGATTTCCATGCCATGACATGTCACATAATGAGTGTGTGAGCGTTAAAAGTGTTTCATATTCTCAATTCTTAAAGTGCTCCGACAAATTTGCAATTTTATTCTAATTCGTCCCTAATTCAAAACTTTTATAATTAGGAATAGACTAAAATAAAGTTCCAAGTTTATAAGAGCGTCCTTTTAAGGTTTTTTGATGATTCACATTTATCTTGAAATATTTCAACGCTTATTCTAAAACCGAAGGAATAATTTTATTGTTAGCACGTAAATAGCTTGTGTTGACTATAGAATGCATAAGGGGAAAACACATGAGCACCCAGAAATTTTAAAATATACAAAATTGTAGGACTATTTTTTTCATATTGTAAACTTTACAAAATGTGATAAAAATGTTTGCCAAACTGTTTTGATTGAAAGAGTTAGCCCTGCAAATATGCAGATATTAACTAATTGGTCCTGGAATTCATTTTAAAGTTCTTGAATCGGATGTGCCGTTTTCGAGAACATTCGGCCCTATTGCTAGTACGATTTGTACCGCATAGTGAGTTCTAAGGGACAATTTGAATCACCAACATGCTTGTTTAAACGCACATGGCGAAAAAATTTGGAACCTTTTTGTCCGAACCAATCCTCGCAACCTGTACGTTTAACTGGACGAAGTTTAAGGATTATGGCTAAGCTTGACCTCCTCAGGCCCAACGCCCATTTTTCAAACGTCCAAATGGTGTAGAAATAAAAGCTTCAAAAACTTTTAAGTCAAATGTGTCATAATTTCGCCAAATTATTCGTAAAAAAATAATAGTGTAAATACGTTATCGTATACATGATTGCAAAATTCTGAGGAAGCCCGTTATTTTTATTTTTCCGAAGTTTTATGAAACAATTCAAACAAAAAGTGAGACTGAACCTGTATTTTACCACGTTCATAGACTTCAAATATTAACATTTTTATGTTTTATGAAATTAATTCTATCCGTGATATCAAAAACTAAAAATTAAATAAATTTGTACTATTCCCAGCTTCCCGTGATATAAGCGCTCAAAGTAGCGCCGAAAATGGGCTTTGGGGTGTGGGTCTCTTTTTCGGGTGTGAGTAGGTCAACCTATATCTCGTTTGTATGAATTAATTCTCTTCAAATTAATTTTAAATAAAAAAATACTTTTCTGATCTTGAGCTTTGATACAACTGTTTTATATCAAGAGTTTCGAACACTAATCTCTACGACAAAATTCGACTTAGAATGCTTAACACTCATCTGGGGGCCCAGATTCTGGGCTATCAGGCCATAGAAATGAAGTGATCCATCAATATTAAAATATTATTAGTTTTATTATTAATGACCTTTGAAACTCCTCAATTGTTAAATATGTAATTACTGTTGCTTTTTTAATAAACATTACGGGATAAAGTGCCAATATAAATTTTGTTAATATATACTAAAATTGCCAAAAATGCGAATAAACGTGATTTCAGACATCAAGGACTTCAAGTTTGCTCGCTAGGTGGTGCCTAAGATCAAATTTTTCATCTGAAAAACCAGATGAGTAAGGTAGCTTTTTTTAACTCCACCCACCCTACTCACTGATTTTTCTCGAAGATGATACCAGATATCAACAAACGCTTTTTCTATGTGTAGCCAACCAAATTTGTGGCGACTAAAACTTTTCGTTTTTTTCCTGGTCAACCGGTTCACTGGTAAATTCTGTTCTTAACCGGAAGTCCATAGGTTCGAATCTCAGTCAGCTCATTTTTTTGTGTTTATTTCAATCGAAATGTATACATATGTATTCTTGATAATAATCGATTGATAGGTGGTAATTGATTTATTTCGTGCAAATAACAACATTTTAGAATAATTTATTTATGAAAAAAATATTTTTCGAAATTCTCTTTAGTTGGCTCAAACAACTAGTGATTTCAAAGGTTGATTACCGGCGAACTGATTGAAAGAGAAAACAAAAGGTTTTGGTCGCCACAAATTTACTTGGCTACACATAACACAAAACCGTATGTTGATATCTGGCATGGTCTTCGAGAAAAATGACTGAGTAGGGGTGGTGGAGTTTTTAAAAAAGCTACCTAATTCTACTTGGCCTTTCGGGATATCCCCTTAGGAAGTAGATTGTTAAATTATGGTTTGGTCTTGTACATTGGTACTACTTAACGTACATAATGTACTAGACCAAACCAGAATTTAACAATCTACTTCCTAAGGGGATATAATAAAGCAATCGATTAAATCAATGTTCGCTGGAAATTATCTTATGAGCCAGATGAGATATCAAAAGTCTAAGAGGTCAAATTTTAGCTCTTACTTGATTCTCTCAGTTTAAAGAATGATTTTATTGGATGTGTAGTTAATCAGATAAATGTGCCAAAAACAAAGTTTATTTTTGGCGCCACAAAGTGAGTAAACGTGATGTCATAGAAGTCTGAAACCATTAGTCTTCACTAAAATTCAAGGAAAATCTATTTGGGTAAATAACTCTCTTTTCCCTCATCTGCGTGTGCAAAAACCACAGAAAATTCAGTTTGCTTTAGTGCCTTCAAAAGTACATACGGAAGAGGAAAATTTCTGGCCCGGCATTGCACATTCGCGTTTGACCTTTATTTTCGAAGCCCTATTTTTTTTAACAAACCGATAAAGAAAATTTACGGCTACGTCGAAATTTTTTGAACTAAGTAAATGTTTTCGGAATTTCGTCAAATTTGAATGGAGCAAATATTAGGCTTGATTTTGACCGTAATCGATCTTCTGAAATACCTGATGCATGCTCATAGTATAATATATATATAATGCTATCGTTTTCCCGTCATTTTCATGGTAGTACCTCATGGTATGTTTCCATTAAAAAAACTACCCAAGAATTTTGATCGTACCTGCAGATAATTTGAACTCACTAAATACGAAATAATAATAAAAAAAACTGATCAAAATGACTCAAATGACAACGTTTTTTCTCGGCGTTTATCAAACGATGGCTATTTTTTCACAGAGATACTAGTACACCCGAAGATACATGTGTAACTCATGGATTATAAGGACTGCCTGCGTCAACCAAATAAAAACTAGTAAAGTCAGCGCTGTTTTATTTCTTAACAAAAATACAGATTTAAAAAGACAAAATTATGATTCAGAAATATGACTTCTGGCTTATCTGGAAATAAAATTCATAGAAAAGCCTATTTTCCGAAGAAATGTAGAAAATGTAAAAGCTATTGGTGGACTATTTTGCGTGCGGAAACAGAGGAGGGTTCGAAGTATTGAGTACAGTAAAGTAGGGTTAAATTGTCTGTTGATATTTAAAAATAAAATCCCAAAATCATTTAAAACTCGAAAAAGCCAGCGCCCAAAAACATAAAAATGATCAGAAACACATTTACATTTTACGGTCTATAATGAATCTATTGCCCATAGATTATCTAGTTTAAACCTTCTCTACTGTACAGGGAAACAAAATGATTAACCAGGGTTTTAGTCCTACTTTACTAAAACTTTAAACTGACAAAAAAATTTAATTTCATTTTCGAACATGTATGCTTGAAACCAGAGATCAGAATTTTCAAAAACTTTACCGCGTCGAGTCCAAAAATTGCCTATCTTTTGCTATACTACCTACGCAAAATTTTTGAAAACCAATCATTTTTCATGGCTAAAAACTAGGTTTGCTCAGAAAAATGAAAATATGCGCCACAGAGTCAGAATTGATTTCGCGTTATTTAAAAGCCCTAAAACCTTTTTTTATACCGCGCGTTCCCTAAGGCCTCTCGAGGCACTTTTTTCGTGCTGCCAAAATTGCGCCATAAATTTGTTTTTTGAAAGTTACCTTGGATTAATTTTTGAAAATATTTTAGCCTCTGGATAAAAACAGCCGGGTAGTTCCTTATTTATTTGTGATATCACCGGCGAATAGAAAACCCTTGATTTTTTAATAAAAAAATGAACAAAATATTTTGATCCGTATGCAAAATTCCAACCTTCAAATTTATTTCTAAGAACTCTAAAAGAAAAGAATAGAGACAAAAAATGTATTTACCAAATATTTTATCTACGGGCAGGTATGTGAAACTAATACTTGGTAAGATTGCCTCTAGGCCATCGTCTGTGAAAAAATAAAGTTGTTCTTGGAAGGTATTATTAACACATTTTTTCATTGAAGAGAAAAACTAGAAAATGAGGGTGTTCTTTAGAAAAGTTCAAAATTCAATTTTTTGAATTGTTTTTTTAGAAGAGAGAACATTGTTTCAAATTTAATAAAACATCATTAACGTGGGTCGGGCTGCATAGGGTGTTGAATCGTCTGGCGACAAACTAAAAAAAATAGTTAATAATGTAGAAATTGTAAATTTAACTCTCATCTGCGCTGAAGTGTTTTGAAATACAGAGACCAAAAATGGGATGTATTATTTTGGCCAGTGTGACCCAAAAAGTTCCCCTTTTCAGCGATATTCAAATATTTTAGCTCGTATAAAAATTTCTAGAATTATATCATTTTCTGGAGTATAAAATTTTGGTCGACCTTTTTTCTCCTATCTTTTGCTATAACATATGTAAAAGACTTAGTTGCAAAAAGTCTGCTTATTTGAAGAAATAAGTGTGTAATAACATATTTTATGTCGCGACAAAATATAAATTTTGGATTAATTTTTATAACAAGAACCAACCAGTTTCAATGACAAAATTAAATATACGCCTACGCACTTTTCATACCTAAATATAGACATTGTAAAAAATAACACCGGAAATGAATACTCCCATTTTCTTTGATGACTAAATCAAGAAAATCCTTTCATATTATTTCTTTTTTTGAAAATTTTCGAAACAAAGGTCAAATTGAACCATAATTTCATAAAAAAATAATTATTTTCGGGAACTGGGTTTCAAAACACTGTTGCGCACGAAGGTAATGGAACATTTTTTGCACGTAGGGGTTAAAAGATTTTCGATAATCTGAAAGTCACGTGAGAAATGTTTTCCAAAATCTTAGAGGCACGAGAATTGTAAAGCGACGTAATTTATAACTTACCAGGACAAGTAGTGTGTCTTTTCAACCAAGGTTTTAAACATTCGGGGTGAAATTCATGCCCACATTTTGGCAATCGGTTTAACTAAAATATAATTTAAAAAAAAATAAAAACTGTAAAAGTATAAAAAAATCAAGTGATATTATACAAAATATATTTACCATTTCTGCATTACTGTAGTCTAGCAGGCAAATATGGCAAGATTCGTGACGAGAAGATCGTGTTCGTCGGAAAGTCTTTTTTGGTAAATCTGCAATTTGGTCTTCATTGAGTCTTAAATTTTTTAAATAAAGCAAAATGTATCAAATCTACCAGGGCTTATTTTTGTAAATTATTTCAAAACGTGGACATAGCATGAATTTATATGGGTGCCCATTTTATTGCCAATGAGTTGAATTTTCAGACGCACTAAAGTCATTACACTAAAACGGCTAGGTAATTTTTATTAGCAGCGACAGATTTGACTGTGCCACAACGGACGAACCGTATGAGATCACAAAACGTTTTTTTGCATCCAACTGGAAACTTAAAAAGATGCGGGGAAAATTTTTTATAAAAATTTCCTGCACCAGTTTACCGGTGATTTTCTACCGCTGGAAAAAAAATAAACAAAAATTTGTTTGCAAACGTTTCAGGCAACTAAAAATATTTTCCCCGCATAATTCTTAGTTTCCAGTTGGATGCGAAATACCGTTTTGTGATATCTTATACGGTTTGTCTTTGGTGGTAAAGTCAAATCTGTTGCTGTAAAAAAAAGTTACCTTACCGGTTTTAACAAATAATTATTGGTAACCGTAAAACTTTAGAAACGGTTTTCAGAGAATATTTTCTTGGGTCAAATTTTGAAATATGACCCATATCAAAAGAAAAATAAATTGATTGCGAATTTGAATCCGGGGGAAAATTTTTCCAAAATGTAATTGAACCCTACTGTAGTCATATAACAAAATTTGTTTTGTATGTTTATCCTTTGCAAATTTGCAACATAAATAATTTTTTATACAGTGTATTATCAATTTTCTAATTTTCTCACCCTAAATTTCGATGCTCCCAGTTAAACATATCAAAGCTGAATATATCTCTCCAAAACGTCTCATCCGGCTCAGGCCCTATCAAAGCCGTTCTCTGTGTCGATCCAACCCGCGGTATAATAACTCTCCAATCTGGCATTTCTGTCATAATAGTTTCTCGGCTTGTCGGTGGCGGAACAAATCCGCGAATTGAAATTGGGCCAACTCTTGGCTGGGTTTCCGGGGGGTTGAGTCTGAGTTAGGGATATTTCATACATATTTTCGCGAAAATCGACTTTATTCGAATATATTACATCGCCTTTGGGTTACAATTTAGTCCTGAAACTGTGGTGCTTTTTCCCCCAAAAAATGTCCGAACCGGCCCCATGTAGATTTTCAAACTCGATTTTTGATAAAATATCACTTTTGGATCACCCTCTTTAGTACTCAAAACTGATATTTTCTGAAAGGTATTCGAAAATTGCATCTTTCAAGTAAAAAAAACAACCACGGGTATTCCCGGGTCACATTTTTTTCCAAAATAGTTTTAGAAAAACAATTTTATATGATACCATGGAGGGGTTTGATGACATATTATTATAAGATATACATATCATATGTCTTATTTAGTTTGGTCACAAACAGCTCGCATTGTATACTGTTAACAAAACCACTCTTTTACCTGTGTTAACCTCCTCACACCCAGAAACGAGAACTTCGCCTCACACCCAAAAGCCTATCTAAAAGGCACTACTATTTGAGCGCTTATTCACGGGAAAAAACTCGTGAAAAGAATATCAATTAATCCATCTTGTCACTGATTTGAGCCAAAGGATAGAAGTGTAAGTAATAAAACACGTAACATTTTCAAATTTCGAAGTTTGTGGAACTAGGCATAACTGCGAGAGAAAAAGAGGTTTCACTCACTTGTTTTCTTGGAAAACTCATTACGATTTTTTACAATTCACATATAAGTTAACCAAATTACAAGTGAAAACCTCTAGCTATTTAATAGGCTTGGTCTCAGATTTGAAATATGATACATCTCAATCGCTTTACAAAAAACAATATTCATTATCGCCGCGCGTCAAAATAATGCAGTTAAAATGTGGGAAAAAATATTGCTGATAGCTGAAAATCAAAATCAGTACCACCTTATTGTCTACATTGCATCGATTTGTCTTGTCGGCTATCTGAGTTAATTGCCGTTTCAATTCTTTCGAAAAATATTTTTTTTCAAGTACTTCGAGTTTCATAAAAAATCACTTCTGAAATTATTCTTCATATAGATTACTGCAGAAAAAAATAAATCTTTATATCAAAGGGAATTCTCACAATACTTTCCTAAAAAACTGACTTCCTCAGGAATTTTGATTTATGTATTCGTTTTCACACAATTATTTTTTTGAAATTTTGAGCCAAAAATCCTAAAAAAAATAGGAAAAAAATAACTGTTAAACGCCAAATCGTATAAAATTTTTCAACAAATATTTTTGAAATAAATTCTGCAAACTTTCATGGACAATTTGAATGAGGTCTGTGATCAATGTCGATTTCTGCGCTGTTATTGGCTCCCAAAATTTTTTTGCCTTCAGATAGTCAAAGGGTGTGAGGGGGTTAACCGAATAAAGATTACTTTGTACCTTACAGAATTGACTCTTTTATATTATTTATTATTATAAACTATGAAAAAACTTGTAATACCCAAATCATATATATCGAAGAACCTGCCTAGTGTAATTTTTATGTCATCGTCTATGTTTTTATGTTGTTATTTACATAAAAATTACACTAGGCAGGATCTTCGATATATTATAAATACGTTATTTGACACCTTTATAACTGCAGATATTTTGGTGCATACCAAAAAAATATATATACAGCGGGCGTTCTGTAATTTTTAGTATGCATGATTTTCGAGCTAAATTTATGATTTTTGGCTCTTTTTTTTTATTCGTCAATTTTCACTGCATCGATTTTACTTTTCAGCTGAAAGTGTTAAACTATAAAATTATGTCGGAAACTGATTTAAAAAACGAGAGAAACGTAAAATGCTCTTCAATATTTTTAGAACCTCAGATTGTACGAAATATCCCTAGTCTAGGTCGATTTGAAGGTCGCACAGTCCAAGGTTGCTCGGCGATTTGGTGAACTTGATTTATAAACCGACGATATGTACTTAGGGCTGTACTGTGTAATTCTGACCGCAAGAGGCGGTCGCGATCTTCGGTAGTTTGAATTAAGCGGTTTGACCAGCGGTTGATAGATGTCTGACTGGAGGGTTGATCTTCGTATACTGACGAATCTAAACATTGAGTTATACATTTAAAGTCATAGGGAAAAACTTTTCCAAACAATATCTGCGTCTGAGCCTCTATTAGTCGAAAACAAGAAAATTGTCAGTTTTTTCAAATGATAACTTATTAACTATAGTTTAACTATAGTATTAACTACTGCATATGCAATAGTTTTTCCCTTTTTTGAAAAAACTGTTAAATCTCTTGTTAATGTTGAAAATAACGATTTAAATTTTCGAAAAGTTTTTTCAAAAATAGCCAATTAAATTTTTTTAATTATTCTGAATAAATTTCAACTTTAATAATTATTATATACGGTATGAATTATAAGACTAAATTTATAATTATATTTCTTTATTAACATAAAAGTTAAGAAAATGTTCGATGGCGCCTATATCCTTTTACCAACCAAACTCCATCTTAAAAACGTTTACTATCTCTATAGCGCGTGTTCGAATCCCACTAATGTTGTGATTGTTTTGAGTATGATTATAGGCAAGGGTGCTTGATGTTGGAACCGCTAAATTTGATCGGTGTTTAATCACTCAAGCAATCACTAAGACAACATTACTGGGATTCGAACACGCGCTATAGAGATAGTAAACGTTTTTGAGATGGAGTTTGGCTGGTAAAAGGATATGTTTGAAACTTATTGTCGAGAATTTATTTTAGGCTGATTATTTTCCAAAAAATAATCAGAAATTTCCAAAATTTTCGGCAAAAAATAGTATGTATTACATACACGAGAAAAAATCGAGAAAAGGTTATTTCCGAGACCGACGCACATATTTATAAAAATTTTCATATATTGAAGTGTGTCAGCCCCCTTTTTAGCTATTATGAACTTTCATTTATTTCTGTTTACAGTGATAAAATAAAAAATACGATATTTTTGAAATTTTGGGTCATTAAATAATTTGCAAGGTATGGTGCCCTCCATACTATGGGCAGAGCTATTTTTCAATTTTCGTTTTTACCAGTTAATTATTTATAATTGTTACGAGAACAGAAACCAGTTAATTTCTTGATAAAATATAACCGGTAATAAAAATTGGAAACTCGAAAAAAACAAACTATGCCCCATAGCTTGACTAGGTTACTATGTGTCGTATAAAAATGTACATTGACATTAAATTTCACGCCAATAGTTTGAATAAAAATTAAAAATCAGTTTGAGAAATTCGGCATTTAAATTTTCCAAAAAAACGTTACCTGTTATATTCTGTTGTCTTTCTGTTTGTTCTGGTCGCTGATCTGGTTCGCCCTGATTTCTTCTTGACAACAAAACATGAAACTGTTGAATTCTGTTCATTCTCTGTATGCTATCGGTGCTAACCGGTGTCATGGGCTCAAAACTGGGCGAACTTTGTCGAACATGCGTAGGCGTAGCCAATTGCTGGGCTGTTCGCCTTTGCCGGCGGTTATTAACCCGGCGGATCCGGGCAAGTTGGCGCAAAGTTGATTCTCGAATTTGGGCGTTTCGAAGTTTTCGAATTCGGGGAGATCTCCGGGGACCTACGGGTACAGACCGACCGACGACGGGAATCTCTTCGGTGACCGGCGTTTCAAGATTTCCTGATCGAGTTCTCACCATTTTTTGTATGTTTTACCAGGAGATTTTTGCAAGAAAATACGTCCTATTCTTAAGATTTGTTATCAAGATTTGGCTCTAAATAAGTTTAAAGTTAACTAATGCGGGTGGTGTGAGTGAATTTTGAAATTTGCAGGGCCTTGTACGGCTTAAGTGGCGTGTACGGTTAAAACCAATAAAGACAAGACATTTCTGAAACATATCGTATATTGGAAAGATCTATCCTTGAACTGGCAACTCCATTTGTTACTTTAGTACCACTTCAACCAACCATCTGGTTAACCGCAGTTGAAGACGAGTCCCTCAGTTTTTTCAAATAATAAGGATCCTTATATCGGAAAGTTTTGAGATTCGGAGTGAATTTGGAAAATTGTCTGAATGTGAGCTGTTATTCGATTTTTGCGT
The DNA here is from genome assembly GCA_004367855.1 of Oikopleura vanhoeffeni. Taxonomy (NCBI): domain Eukaryota; kingdom Metazoa; phylum Chordata; class Appendicularia; order Copelata; family Oikopleuridae; genus Oikopleura; species Oikopleura vanhoeffeni. Next base: position 17,761 of record SCLH01000574.1, on the reverse strand, counting down.
CAGGGGTCGGCAATCTGGTCGAATGTGTCAAAAAAGGGTGTTTTTCGACGTTAGAAATGCCATTTTGGGAATATAAGAAGTTCAATAAGTTGTTAATATGGAATGGGAAGTATTTTTTCGAATTAATCGAAAAAACCAACTTCCATTCACTTAAATTCAGACAATTTTCCAGATTTGCTGCAAATCTCAAAATGTTTCGATAGAAGCTCTAGGATCTTTGTTTCTTTGAAAGAACTCGGGGCTCGTCTTTAGCTGCGGTTGACCAGATGGTTGGTTGGAGTGGTACTAAAGTGATAATTGGAGTTGCAAGTTCAATGATATATCTTTCCAATATACGGTATGTTTCAAAAATGTCTTATTTTCATTGGTTCAGCCATACGATGCCTTGCAAATTTCAAAACCACTCACACCACCTCCTTATGTTCGATTTTTTTTTCAAATGTGGAAAATGTCAGTTGTATTTTTATTATAAATAATATTTTTTTCTGGAGGGTTGGTATTTCCCCATGATATTTCTGTCTCGAAAGTTCTCTGATATCACAGAGGCAAACTCCTCCTATAGTCAAATAAAACGTGTAACTTGTATTTCGTAGAAAATGTACCGGGTAGAAAAATCAAAAATTTAGCTAAAAATTGGATATAATACTAAACCGGATAAAAACGATTAGGGATGGTCTACCGCCAGAGGGCGACAAAGTTTTAAATTCTAGGGTTTTCAAATACATAAGAATCTTACAGTTCAACTGTAATAATAAACTGTATTTTATAACATAATCAAAATCGACCCGACAAACTTGAATTTATCATCTTCTTGCCCTCTAGCGAGATAACCTTTCGGGTGACCGCGAGACCACCACGAATATTTTTAGTAGACACTAGTAGTGTCACACTACCCCCATAAAATCAACGATTTTTTTTATAAAAATCTTACGGGCGTTTGTTTTCAGCGTCAAATTTATATCAGTTTCAAGAATTATTACACAAATTTGCAGAAAAATTTGAAAATTTTTTCTGCGATTTCCATTTTCTGTGAATTACCAATTACCCAAATAAAACCGGTAACAAGTTTTTGTTCAAAAATGAGTACATCCAATTACCAGCAAAAATAATTTATAGAAACATATTTGGGTGTCAAATTTCAATCCGAAAATTTGGTAAATAACCTTAATATACGCGATAAGGGTAGAAACCTGCACAGATGAGCGCAAACGGTAAACAAAAATAACCCTCAAAATATGAGTTAACTAGTAAAATAGAGTATTTAAATTAAATATGTCACTTTAAAAAACGGAAAATACAGTTCGGGAGTTAAATTAAGACAACATGTATTAATTTCAATAAAAAAGCGAGCACGAAAAATAGTGATAGTTTAGTTTAAAATAGATAAAATTGAGCACATGAAAAAATTTCGAAAATACTATTCAACAAATTTTACCTCCGAGCGAAACGGTGTAAGCGTTTGCTTGAGATATTTTTCGGCAGCGAAAGTCCCTATTGGGAGCGCGTTTGCGTCGGAGTTAAATATTTTCGACATTTTAAAACGTTCAAATATGGTGAATTTTTTTGGAATCGATTTTTCTTGGTGCAAAAATTTTCTGAAAATAATAATAAAGATTTTATTTAGACTTCGGTTGATTGAAAAGTTGAATTTCGAAATGATAGAAAATTTTGAAATTGTTTGGAAATTTCTTTTTTGTAAACAACGCGAGGTTCAATCACATACCTGCGCATCTGTGCGTTGAAACACAGTTCGCGAACATAATTAATTGTTCTTGAAATTATCATAGAAAATGAAATGAATCTAGAAATATACCTCTCAGCACCAAACTTGGATAAGGAATGTTTCAATTTAACGGTATTTGAAATTGCATCGAACTAATGCATTACGAATCTGATATGCATCTACCTAATATAGCTAAAATTTATAAAAATTGAAAATCGATATTTTCTGGGTATTATCCGATATTTAACTTGCGCAATAAGACATCCCCATACAATTTTTAGTCGCTGTGTTTCAAAACACAACGGCGCAGGTTGGGATTTTATTGTTTATCAACTCTCAAAATTTGCTTTCTAAAAAACCGAGGCAAAAGTGAAAAATATTATAACCAATAGTAATATTTAATAACATATTGATATTATAATAATATATCAATTACGGGCCAACACGAACAAATTAGCCATTTTTTAGCCAAAAATTTGTTATATGAATTCGGCTTTTGAAAACGACTCATTCCGATTAGTTTTAGATAGCTCAACATGAGCAAAAAATATATTAGTGCAGTAATAAATAAAATACCACAAATGGTCCGAATCAGGACCATTTTCGATTTCTTTTTCTGAGATTACTGAAAATTGTTAATGTCAGTTTTGTTAAAAAAAATTGGAACTGACAATTGGTCTGATTTGGACCATTTTTTTATTTATTTTTCTCTAAATATTTCGTCGTTTTCAAAAGCAGAATTATATAAAAATGTCGGCTAAAAAGTGGCTAATTTGTTCGTGTGGGCCCCGTAATCGATATAATAAGTTATTATCATCGTTTTAAAAACGCATTACGCTAATAATTGTCAATTCTAAAAATACACCTAGCTGTATTAGGGTAAATTTCTGCGCCAATGTCCCCCGTAAGTTGTCCTAAAAAAAGTGGTCAAAACTTGATTTGGGCAAAATGTGTAAGTGTCAAAACTGACGAGGAATTAAGTAAGTACTAAAAGTAATCTAAATATGTTAATTTACAACATACGGGAAACACGGCTGTAATAGGTAAAATAATATAGATGTGGTTTTCTAACGGAGATAGGCCAATTGTGTAGACTGACTGCAAGAGTTTTCATTGGTCAAAAATCTGAGCCAATAGGAAGCTAGCAGCAAGGACGTACACACTCAGGAATAACTTTAACGGCCGGTATTACTAGGAACAATGTCTGAAAAAAGTGCTCTGATGATCCTGATATTTTGAGGTCATTTTTTTCAACTTCCGGCTTTGAAATTGTTGAAAATTAGATTGAGAAAAGTTCTAGGATTTATATCATAATATGAAAAAACTATAACTTTAGACGAAATTTTTTCTTTAAATTGAACCCTTGAAAATCATCGTCATTTTTGGCTGAAAAGTACAATGCCCTTTGTGTGTTTGGTTTTGAAATCGAACAAATTTCAGCCAATCAGAGCCAAAAAACCTCAAACCCACGCAGGGTAAAAACCAAACAACCAAAGGGAATTGTGATAAAGTTGATTAAAAATTATAAAAATCGTAATAGGGGTTACGAAATTTATTTTTATGATATCATTATATCCTTACAAATGTTGGTATAGATGACCAAAATTTTAGGTACCGGGAAAACTTGAGTTTTAGTTCATTATCAATGAATAATTATGGTTTCTAATTCGACAAATAAGTCGCCTTGATCTTATTTTTCGGCGAAAATGACCTTCTATTTTGTGCTAAATTTCCCAGACACTGTTCCTAAGTATAACGTTTTTTCATTTGTTTTTGATAGGTTATCAAAAATGACCTTGTCTGGGTTTCCTGCCGGGATAGGACTGGGAATTATTTATGATAAATGAGGATAGTTCAGTTTTTACTTTTTCGCCAGTTTCGTTATTGAGCTTGAAGTCAAACGGAATTTAGTACCTTCTATTACTTTCAGCAGCATTCCTGAAAAAACAAATGAACTATCAATTAAACAGAATATTTTGCGACTCAAATTATGGAAATATTTAGTTTTCTGGTTTGACCGTTACTAATTCATAGCAAATATTTTATCAACGTTTCGACTTTATTCTGTCATTTTCATGATTGTGAGGTGATCAGTTGACATAATAAGTTAGGGGTTCAGTAAAATATTGATCAATTCAAATTATTGCGCAGATGGGGTTTACATTGTTTATTTCGGGGGTTAATAAAATCTGTGCCTCTCGTGGGAATTTTACACATTGGTGACTGTTTTTAGCACACTTTTAAGTCATCACTAATTGTGTGGACAAAATAAATTGTTCAAAAAATTGAAACTGACAGAATAAAGTCGAAACGTTCATAACATATTTAATATCAAATAAAAATTAAATCTTTGGTTTGGTAACTTTGGGTCATTATCTAACCAGTGAAGACACAAAATTCCTGCTGAACACCCTAGGTAATTTTTTTAGCAGCGACCGATTTGACTTTGCCACCACGGTCGAACCATATGAGATAACACGTAACGGTTTGCATACAACTGGAAACCAAAATACGTGTTAAGGAGTGAGCACAGAAAAAAAAGTTCCGCCAAGGCAAAGAAGCCTTTATAAAGGTGACTGTTCAAGCGCGTATTACAGAAAGCCCAAGGTAGTTAGAGTTTCAATTTTTTTTGCATAAGGAAGTTCAAACGATATATTTTTGCATCCGACATTTGATATTCTAGAATTTTGATTTTTAGTTCTAGAAAATTTACTGATAAGAGCAAGGTACAGCATATCACGTGATAAAAGCTCACAGTGGTGTTCACAAATTGTTTTGGTATTGGAATCGATGCACAAGGATCTGACCTATGTCATCGTTTTTTCTGATTTGATTTATATATAATCAATCAAAAATTAGTTTTAAATAGGTTTAAAATTTAGATGAAAAAATCACAATTTTTCATAAAAAATGGTTATTTTCCCCTATAAAAGCAGATTAGTACACTTCTGATATTATTTCTGGGTCGATATACTAATCAAGTGACTCTGTGGA